>JAVJAQ010002223.1:0-223680 GCA_032362365.1 Zygogramma bicolorata | reverse complement strand
CTGAATTCGAGCAAGAACAACTTGAGAATCGTACCATGTGAAAATACTTGAAAAAGAGACAGCCTCTTCAAAACTGTGAACAACATGGCGAATGAGTTTGACTAATAGAACAGCGGCGCACAGTTCTAGTCGAGGAATAGGGATTTGTTTCAGTGGAGCAACTTTAGTTTTGGCACAAACAGAAGAAAATATGGGGTTGACTTATTTGAGGTTCAAAAACACGGAAATAAATAACAGAACCCGTGGACTCCAAATCTAGAGAAAGGAAAACGTACCAGTTGACGAGGCAACCGAAACTCTCGAAGAAGTATCCCGAAATATATTTTTCCCACGCCCGCACAACATCACCACTTGAAGACTGATCTCAATCGAGCTGTATGTGACGTTCAGCTAAAAAACTTACTGGGGCTAAAAAACCTAGTGGATCGTATATTTTGGCTAATTCCGACAACATAATTCGTTTAATGCAGCGTTTGTTACGAGAAGCGACATTGAAAAGAAAATAATCCTCTGTTGGTTTCCATCTCAGCCCCAAAACTTTGAGATTGGAAACTTCTAGCTCATCGAGTGACAAAGACTATTTATTCAAGTATTCCGGAAGCAAATCAGAAACTATCTTCGGATGGTTGCTACTCCATTTTCTCAACTCGAAACCACCTATACCTAGCAGACTGATAAGTTCATTCCTTGCTTTTATGGCACCTTCCAAAGTTATACTACCACCGGAAATATCATCGATATATGAATCCTTCTGCAAAACTCGTGCGGCTAATGGATATTTTTCACCTTCACGAATAACAAGCTCTCGTAAAGTGCGAATAGCTGAATAAGGTGCGGAAGAGGTTCCATAAGTCACTGTTCGCAATCTATAATATTTTAGCGGATCGTCAGGAGAGAACCTCCATACAATTCTTTGATAGTCACAGTGTTCAGGTTTGACAAAAATCATACGGTACATCATCCTAATATCAGTGGAGAATACGAAATTATGTAAGCGAAAGCGGAGTAGTGCAGAAAAAGTATCAGTTTGTAATTTTGGACCAATCAAAAGATCGTCATTCAAAGACAACTGATTAGGGCGTTTAGCACTGGCATTGAAAACGACTCTCAGATGAGTACTTGCACTTTCAGGCCTGAGTACACACAAATGCGCAATATAATAACAATACTTAGGAAAAGTTTTTTCGACAATCTGTTCCATGTGCTGCATATCCAAATATTCTTGTATTAACTCACAATATTCCACTCGAAGCTGAGGATTTTTTCCAAGGCAACGCTCCAATGAATGGAATTGTTGGACGGCGAGATCTCGACTACCTGGAAAACACAATGATCTTCTGCGAAACGGCAACGGAACTACAAACCGGCCTGTGTCGATTCTCTGTCATGATTCCACAAATATTTTTTCACACAGTTTTTCTTCGTTGGACATTCTTCTAACTTCGGGTATAGCTTCCAACTGCCAAAATTGTTTCGCCGAATCTTCAGAAATCGAAGTCTGACAAAACAACGAAGTGATACTCGAAAAAGGCGAACGATTCACTTTTCCCATCAAAAAAGACCCAAATGAAGTGTTGATAGCGGAAGTTTTCCCCTGCTTTCCTTCTAAACGCTCTGATAACAAATATTTGAAAACACATCGGCTCCTAATAACAAATCGATGACTCCAGGTCTCCAAAATTCATTGTCGCTTTACTGCAAATTTGTGATATGAGTCCAAGATCCAGACTGAAAAGGTTCATAGGGAAGATTATCACAAATCTTTGGTAGAACTATGGCATCAATAAACAAAACGGTCTGCGACTTTTTCACAGGGCGCACAACTAACGACACTGACCCTTGATTAGTAACTGTCTTCATCGTACCTAAACCTTTGACCTCCAATGCAAAATTTGACTTCTTCAATCCAAAACGGGAGGCAGCCTGCTGGGAGATGAAAGAAGACATACTTCCACTGTCTAACAACGCTCGTGAGGGATGATAAACTCCAAACTCATCCATAACTTCCACTTTCACAGTGGATGATAAAACTTCGGCAGAACAAGATGCCATACCAACTGGGCCACTTATGGGAGAAATCGAGGATGCATTTTGTGCTGAACTAGAACCCGGCGTTCAATATTTTGCTCCATATTAGAGTTCTGCGCTGATTTTTCAGAGTATGATGTAATTGAATACATTTCCGACACTTGGAAGTGGATTTTTATTTTTTTCCTCTTGAAAAGGAGAATTTTTTTTCAAAAACTCAACAACCGTTTGATAAGTGGGGATGTCACTACAACCATACTTCAATTCAAATTGTGTTGATAATGTACTATCCAGTCTTTGCAATATCATGCACCCTACTATAAAATCATATTTTTCGACTAGCAACTCAAACGTTTTAAGTGCGGCAAGGTTTTCTTCGAAAACATCTAACAAATTATAGATTGAAGAAGGGTTGTTATGATCTACACAAGGACACTTTTCAATAGCACGCCAATAAGCCATAGCTTGTAATCATTTACGCGAGAATCGATTCGTTTTTCGTAAGCAATTTGATAGTTTTGGTCTGTCAAAGGCAATCGAATCAATGAGCGAGCTGGCCCTTCTCATAAGGACAAAAGAAAATGACATTTCTCCACATCCTTCAGTGATATATTTTCATGAACTGCAGAATTGAATGAGTCAAGAAATGGTTGGAAATTATCATACTCTCCTCCAAATTTCATTAGATCAAATTTAAGCAATCTGGCCGCACAATAGTTTTCATTAGAACCCGTGAATAACTGATTGATTGAACCGGCAACTTCAGGATTTGTTTCGAACATATCTGTATATATGGCTCGAATACTAAAAAATTTAGTCAAAAACTCCCTTCGTATTGCATTCTCTGCCTCAACATCAGTAAGAGATTTGAGCCGGTTCTAAGCCTTCCCTCACCACTATGACATCATTAATGACTAATTAATGACATCATAGTGGTGAGGGGTGACCTTGACCAACATGTCTTGTGGATAGTTTTGACATTGAGCGATGCATAGCTGAAAATGTAGTCATGGGATTCTTTGTTTGAGAGACATTGGGTGTGTGTGTGACGTCATTCGACCTTGAGATGGGTGAGGCGCATACATGGTAATGCATCTTCATACGTACCAAGTACAAACAATCTTGTACAAAGTGCACATGTCTGCACACCACAAAGATCCACCAAGCAATGTCGTCTATGAGCTCATCTATACAGTGAGTGGCAGTGCAGGGGGGTGAATAGGTGGGGGGTAATGACATTGGGATTTGCACGGTGAAATTGCATACACGGTAAAGAATTGGATTAGGCATAAGCATGTGTACTTTATGCAAATTGCATTGCATTGAGTACACATGTCTACACACAATACACGTACACACCATCCACCCACACCAATTAACACGAGCCCTCACTACACCTCACATCTGCACTCTACGAAGTCCCAGCCACGAATGAATTCCCGCACTGTTCTCTGTAAGCTCATCGATTTGGAGAGTGGAGGGGTTGCAACGTCAGACAGTCTGGTTAGGTACTAGCGATGTGTGCGCATCCGCGGATTTTCATGTGGACTCATTATATCTGCAGCAGTTTGTGAGTCAGTTATTCAGTGCCATATCTGCAGCAATCGTGTGAGTGTGTTTTTCTGTTGAAAACTGTTTATATTTTCCATTCAAGTTGTCATCATGTCCGTTTCAAAAGTAGACTTGCGAAAAATCAATAATGTGATTATACAGGAGGTAGAAGTATTAGAGCAAATGGTCTTATCATCATTGCCAATAAAGGAAACATATGTAATAAGGAATATGACTCCTTTTTCTACCCGGTTTGGTGAATCAATTTTATTACCTGTGGAAGATGTTAGGAATAATAATAAATTATTCAGAATATGGCTTCCCAAACAAATCTCAATGAAATTCAGTGATGATGATATAACTTGCATCAATTCATCGAATAGTATATATACACTAGTGTATTTGGGTCAAAGTCCACAGAGTCTTGCTGGTATGAAAACAAGATCTCTTGTCGAATTCAATTGCATTGAATAATAGCATAAGTATTAATCATTGGTATTAGGTTAATAGTGTTTTATTTGTATATGAGATTATTTGGATGTGAGTTTTGAGGAAACATATAAACATTTCCATACATTGTTGAAAACACTCACTTCATAAATCGAAAGACGATACAGTTTTTTGTGAGTATTATTAATGATGACGATGAGTTCATGTTATAATGTTTTCTTTTCATTCATCTCGCTTCATCCATCCAAAGAGTGTCTTCCGAACTGAAGGCGTTGAGTGAGAATGCTGAGCATGCAACCGTTTATGACCTGAGTGTGTGCTTCGATGAAGAAAGGATCGAATTGTGCCTCGTGATGTTGAGAACTATAACAGTGGTGCGAAAGTTTGCGACAAATTTCTGGCTGGGACATTGGATCTGAATCATCTTTGTGCTGCAATGATTGAATTGAACCTGAGGAGATTTCTGTACCGTCTTCAACTGCACCTACCAGAATGGATCATCCAAAAGTTCCAATTGATTGACGAAAATCGTGAAGAAATTGAAGACGGTCGAGAGAATGACGAATATTCATTTATTTATTTATTTATCCTCTCAAAAACACACAAAAAGTACTCATAGGTAAGAGTAGTCACTGGTCTGGAAAAGAAGTACACTAAAACTAAGAACATACACAAAACTGATAACTTATAAATATATAAAGTTGACTCCAAAATTCATGAATAAGTGTCAATCCCCAGAATCACACTCCTCATTTCCTGTTAGAAATGTATCATGCAAAATGAGTGCATAAACTTTGGTGTTGTCTGGAGACTTTTTCTTCCTGGTTTCAAATTCATCCTTTGTATCGATAGTTGAGGATTTTGTGGCATTCCGTTGATATGAACAATCGATGATGAATAGTGGATTCTCACGAAATTGCCCGGTATCCATTAGAGGTTCACTCATGTCCTTATCATAATAACTTCTTTGAAAGTTCTCATGAGCACAATAAGCTGAAGAATCAAGTTTTTTATCGAAATTTAAATTCCAACGCTCATATGGATATACTTCAGAATTCAAGTATACTCGAATATTATTGATATCTGCAGTTATGAATTTTGTGATGTCCTTTGTTCTATCTTCAGATGTTGAAGTACTTTTGAATCCGATGATGACAAAACGGGGTGTTTCCAAAGCGTTGGTTGTTTTTATGGCTCATATGTCTGAAGATGTTCCACATAATGATGGAAGTTCATAGAGGTCCCACATACGATAAGCTAGCTTGATTTTTGCATTGAAACCACTTTTGTTGATTCTATTTAGAAGTTTGAGTTTATGTTTGTCATCTGGTACTTTATGTCTTATTTTCCATTCGATATCATTTATTTCCAAAGCAGCATCGATCTCGCCAATATATGAATTTTTGAAAGATCGAGGGATTATTAAAATCAGTTCTTGTTGGCATTCAAGACACTTCTGGTGTAATCTTCAGCAAAACCCATCGAATATTTCAGTGGTAATTTTCCGCTGAATACGGGTCTGGTTACATCCAAGATATCCTGTTTTGATTGAGAACAGCCCCATCCAGTTGTTAATAAGGTGTTTGCATGAGATGGCCCAAAAGAGATCATAGTTTTCATTGTAGATGTTATCCCTGGTTTTCTAACAACAGCTACTTGTTCACCACCCATTTCATAACGGATTTCATCGAAAAGAAAAGCAATTGCTTATTCGAGAGATAGCATATTTTTGTTTCATCCTTAGGTGAATATCCCTTCTATGTAAATGAAACTCTCAGCAATATCAGAATGATATCTTGATTATTGATAGCAATTCAAATTCCATCTGAATTCCTGAACAGTGGTGATCCGTATGGTTTATACGTGTGCTCATGTAAACTTATGAGGGAACGATCGAGCACTGGTTCATCAAATACATTCAACTTTTCATTGTTTGTTTGTTTCCTTACTTTCAGTCCAATCGACTCTGAGGATTTGAGATCTTTCACAGACAGAGCGTTTAACACACAATTGTGGAATGAGCTTCTTTCTAGCTGAGCATTCCTTTTTAATAGTGTAATCGTTTTGAACATGTGATTTTGATGATTCTGTCTATTATAACGAAACCCATTATTCGATTTTCTTCAGTTCCAAAATAATGAAATTCTCTTCATCACTTCCAAAATTGATGATATTATTATTTTGATCTAAGATACGTACTGTGACGTTGTGAATCAACTGACGACCTTCTGGACAGACGGGCATATACATAATATTTTGTGGTTTCTTTGTGAGATTGTATCCAGCCTCAACATCAATATCAAATGAAAAGAGAATGTGTGATTCTTCATTGTTTATATAAGAACCAGATATTATATTGAAATCCAAGACGATGAGTCTCACTACTGTAAAATTTATTGGCTGTCATGATTCATGTATTTGATTTGGTGGAAATATATCATGACTAAATCCCATCATGTTTGCGATAGAATTCGGATGTTTAAGATCAATTTCATATTTTGATCTCATTTCACATTTGAATGTATTGTTATTGGCATGTAGGTAGAAAGTGTCCCCTGCGTTGATATCGTTTGGTTTTTGTCGTGAAATAATCTGAACATAATATGTTTTTGTATAACAGCATTGATTTCTTCAATTTCATAGGCACCACATGAGACTTTAACAGTGTATTTCTGGAGTATGTGTGAGGTCTCATCACTGATTCTGAAACTGATTAAATTGTTTGCTTCAGTTATTGATTGTGTTGGGCTGTGGCACTGGATTTCGTGAAACACACTCGGTACACAATCCGGTACATGGATTAAGGTATGATTTGGGTCGAGTGATTTGACAATAGTAGCACTGAGCAACTCCAGCAACCACTAGGCGATAGATGCACACTTTCGGTTTAAAATCCCACTCTTTTGGAAGAGGCATATTGTTACTCAATGGTTGAAATGACAGAACTCAATCCAACAATCCAACCCTCCCTACTTATATACTGTAAGAGTTTGTGGAGGGGAGCCCCACCACTACCATTGTTACCAGATCGTATAAAACGTAGCTGCGGGCTCTAAACTCCACTCAGTTATTCAGAGCATTCGAAGGATATAACCAAGATGGCTGAAGAAAGAGCTGCAATGTTAGATGTTCTAGCACATGCTGATCCAAAAAGCAATTTGGGGGATGAAGAGCAGATCGCTGAAGACGTCATCGAACAAGAGATTCATCGTCATGCGTATGCGTTAGGGATATTTTTTCCAAATAGGCTCCAAAGGGCTTGCCCCCCACCGAATTTCCGGCATCCTCGAGATTGAAGGTTGGAAGTGTTCTAGCGAAAGACGGCCATTGCTTTTCTCACTGTGAGTTCAGAAGGTACCTATCGGAAAATAAATTGTTGATTAGACATCTCTTTGAGGAGTAAATTCCATAGGTATGCTAAATGTGAAAATTAGTGCCAGTTGAATACTGTTTTGTTGAGTAGTGGATTTGTTCTGGCCTTTTCACCCTTTTTCAAGGATCAAAGAACTTCAAGTGAGTAAACTACGCCATTTTCTGGAAATTTCGAATCACATTCTCGTTGGTTGAAAGGTGCTTACAAGCTTCTTTCCTCTATTTTAGAGCAATTGTTGGACTATCCGATTCAAAACTAGGCTGTTGAAGTGTTGAATCATCGGAGGTTTTCCATTTGTATTAATAGTATTGGAGATTTTCCGTAGAATTCGGGAACCAGGAGGAAAACTTGTCGTCCGAGCCCCGATTGTTATCTTGAAGTGGAACAAACCCTTCTAAGCTAAGAGGTATGCTTCAATTGAATCTATCCTGTGCCCATAAAGTATTTTCCCCCTATATTATGTTACATTTCCTTGTGTGAATAGTATTCCATTTTTTTTTGTAACGTCCGCGATCAAATTTTAGTATTGCTTCGACAAATAGTTGAAACTTTAGTGTCTGTGTCCGATATTATTCTCGTGGTTCTATACGCAGTTTTCACAAAAATAATTTCTTCGGTTTGCACTGAAAAGCTTTTCATTTTGAATCAAGTTCAAGCAGTCTGTTAATTAGTAAAGCATCTGATACGCATACCGGTGGATACTTTGCAGATATTTCATCAAAATTTCGTAACTTTATTTTCAATTTATCAAAGTGCATTTTCTTAGTAATTGTCGGCATTGTTGCCAAGTTTATAAAATGAACTATTATTATCTGCAAAAAGGGTATTGATTTATTTATTTTTGTGAAACCTATTTTAAACAATTTCAATGAACTGAAAACTTTCGGCGCGGTTGCCAAATTGAAACGAAAATATTAGTTTTGTGGAACTATATTTTTTTTTAATGATTACTTTAATACTGGGTTGAGGACCTGCTTCCAACCAGACATGAAGATGCAGTTGTAGTTTTTTTTGTTTCATTAAAGTATGAATAGCTGCTTAATATTTTTTTTTGCCTTGAATATTTTCACACGTTGTTATCTAGGCTACTGAAAATAATTTGCAATGAGTTCATCATTTTGATTTCACCCTCAGAGTAACTTTGCGGTGTTGCCATATTTATCAAAGATCCGTAGAATTGCTATTTTGTTAAATTGATTTTCACGGTAACACTTTTCACTTGGGATTTTTTTTTCTCAAGGGTTTTTTTTGTACGGGGTACAACTCTCTCGCCGTCATCCGTACCAGGTTACGAGGTTTAAGCTGCCCAGTTGAATATACGGGGAGACCCTCTACTACTACTTGACCTGGACAGTCTGAAGACACGCAAGTACCTGAAACATCAAAAGCTGAATAAATATTTTGGTTCTTTTATTTCAATTAGATCTGAATGGTACTGAATACCCTAATTACTTGTAAAGCGGAAATTAAGCCGAAGTTTGGTGAATTTTTACAAATACATTTCATCTTGCGTCTGCGCTCTGGGCCCACAGCATATGACTCTTTTGCGCAAAGAAAACTATACTTACCGGCGGTATTACTTTCTGCTTCTTTTTGTTTTTCTTCCAAATAGTTGGTAGGTGAACACTTTCTCGGTGAACCTTGGATTACGAATACCTTGTACGGATTGAGAGGTTTATTAATTTGTTTCATTTGCAAACTTAATTGAACTCTTGTTTGATATAATTTTTTTGTACTTGAATGATACTTGAACCAGGTCTTGAAAGATTATTCGATATAACTTTTTTGTGTACTTGACATAAAAATTCAGTTACCTCTACACAATTACATAAGTTCTGCTGTTGTTGGTGAATTAAAATATGTTCCCTTGTTTTTGAATAGTAGTCTTCATCCCGCTGAAAATATTGAATATATTAGTTGATTGGAATTGTGGCTTGTCTTTTTTTTATCTCCGTTGGTAAGTTGGGGGGATGAATGTATACTGATTTTGAGGGCAATTCAATTTACCTGGCGCCCATTAAAAAAAAAAAAAACAAACATTGTTAGGAACCCAACCCATCTTCACTGTTGCTAACCGTGTGCCCTAACTGTCACCGTGACAGCTCAACAATTGTAATTGACGTTTCATTGTGATTCTAAGGTTACACAATCAACCTGGTGATTTGGCCGTCGGTGTGGAATTTTGCAGAGTCCAGGCGCTGAATATGAATCACACTTTGGAAAATCGATTGGAGTTGTGCTGTGTGACTGAGAGCTATGTCAGAATTCCCACTGTTACCGGTCAAATTGTGAAATTATGCCTCATGTGTTTTAAATTTTATACTGCTCGTGTGAACAATGGTGAGTGGTATGAGCACGTAGATAAGCATAAGACTCAACCATTCTCTGAATTATTATGGAAAAGGTGTAAAGCATGCAGCACTCTGCTTACACAGTATCGATATGTCGAGACATGCATGATTTGCAATAACGCCCCTCCTTTGCACCACTCACCTTGGGCAACTGGTCAAAAAAAACTATCAGCCCTTCTCAGGGCTACATTGAAAAAACAGATAGTAGATAGATATCTCAGACACATGGGATAAATGTATGTAACATTTGTTAGTTCTTCGTTCACCTCTTGACTATGGTAGAGTACACACACTTATGATGCATAAGGCGCTCGAAATATGTGCAATTAGCTGTAATATTGAAATTCGAGTGGAAAAATCAATAAAATAAAAAATGTTACATTTATCAGTTTATAGTTGAATACACACTTATGAAGCATAAGGCGCATGTACAATAAGCTCTAATATTGAAAAAATCTATAAAATAAAAAACAAAGCACACACATAGTAGATATCTTACAGTGAGATTCAGAACAGGGGGTAACGCGGCGGAATGAATATTGACAACTACCGATCCATGAAATTGATCAGAAAAAAGGAATGTGGATCCGCAGCCACGGTGGAATGAATTGATCCATGTCGCCGCCACAGTCGCGGATCCGCGAAACCACAATAATCCATGAAATTGAAGACACTTCGCGGAATGTAGGTGGAAAATTAACTACATTCTCCCTTTAAGTTATAACGCGGGTACAACCGCGAAACTGCGACCGCAGTAGAATGAATAACGGCTGCATCCAGATTGCCCGATGATGATCATGATGAAGGTGAAAACCAGCTGTGGATCCGCTGCCGCGACAGAATGAAAAGCCGCGGGTACGCGAATAATTCGCGAATGTAGCCGCGGTTCCGCGACTACCGCGACAATCCATAGAATAAACTTCGTGGAATACACTCACACACTACACTCTGCCTTGGACTGATAACGCGGGCGCAACCGCGGAACCACGATCGCAGAGCCGCGACCGCAGTTGATTGAATCACGACTGCATCAAATTCGTCGAATGATGATCGTTATTTGCGGGAATAAAGTTGAAAAACTAGTTCCGCTCCACTCCGCTTAAAAAATTTTTCAATCCGCGTATTAAATTAGTTCGTGGCCGCCATTGAAATTATTCTACAGATTCGCGATTTCGTCGCCACGGTCGCAGGTCCGCGGATGATCAGCCAATAGAGCCGCGGATTTTATCTGTGGAATACGCGCGAATCCGCGAATTCGCGGCCGCGAATTGATTCAATTCGCGGGTCGAACCGCTAGATTGTAAACGCAATAGAAGTTGGGGATATAAAGAATACTCCTTACGACTTCAGATCACTACACATAATATTATCAGCCATTAGTATCATAACTCTTATTTATTCGTCACATATAATATATGAACGTATATACACCATAATTTCGAGTCTGGTCCAAATTAACCATCATTAATAGGTACTTTTTGCATGCAATTCAGGAGGAAAATTCGTACTCTGATCAGCTAACCGCATATTGAGAATACCTAAAAACTTATTTTGTGAATTCGATTTATATGTTCGAGAAACTGACCTAAGGAGCAACCGCGCAAAATGACTTTGACCTAACCTTCAATGATTTATTCTTCCGAATTGAATCATTACTGCTGGTAATACATATTTCGAGCGCCTAATGCATCATAAGTGTACATTATACTATAATTGAGACGTGAACAACTGAGAAATGTGGGATATAATTTTTTTCGAATTTTCAATCTCATTTTGTCTGTGATATCTGCAACATAGTTGTTCTATACTGCGTGAACACCTGATAAATGGCAAAAAGAAATCAACACATCAACGAAATAATTTATTTTTCATGATTCAACGTACCTTCTGATTTGGAAGGGTTATTTTTTTCTCTCTGCAACACGGTTGGCGACAGGAATCGTATGTTCAACGCAGATTTTCCCCATTTGATTTCCTTCAATCTTCCAAATAACAACTCTCTTTTGAACCACCTTTGGTATTATTCAGGCAGAATTTCGATGGAACCTCAGGAATGAATTCCGAACTCTACGAAAAAAAGTTATGTATAAAATCACTTTCTTGGATAATGAGTGAAAATGATGAGATCATAAAAATGCCAACTCACATGAAAATTTTCTAATCCTCAATGAGAGAGTGGAATGCCACAACCAACAATATCATACGTTCAATATAGGGCATAATTTCCACTGATATCGGGCCCAGGAATATAATCCTCCTTCGGAGTTGTTATCACAAACTATTTATTCCATGAGCCCGTTTTTGCAGTTTTCTTCAATGGTTGCCGACTACGATCTTAAAGAATCAGAAATCTTGACCTCGACTAGGAGAAGGAATTGCATTCTAGCATATTTTGAAAAAGTTGTGAAGTATACGCGCATGTCCTTCCGATTCGAAACCAGAAATGTGTTCAGAATAAATTAGAAGAAAATATTTGAACAAAGCAAAGATCTTACATACTCAAGCATGAGTTAGCTAGAAAATAAGATTAACTACATTTAGAATTGGTTACTTCGCATAAATACCGAGTAAAATGAAATGGTCAAATTGACAATAAAAAAGTGATAGTGAAATACGGTTTCAATTACCTCAGAGTTTCAAGGAGGAAGTATTGGAAGCAAATTCAACCCGTTACAAACACCCCCCTAACTTGAAGAAAATTTTCCGGGAAAATTTTCTCCAGCGCCAGCTGACTTAAGGTCCTCAGCATTCCAGATCCCTCTGTAGTTGCCGCTCTCATCTCGGAGTTCGTATGTCCATGGAGACACCCTCTTCTTTAAATAAAATGGCCCAACGAATTTCGGTGCCAACTCGGCACTGTAATATTTTGCAGCATCTGAGAGAACAGTTTTTCCTCCACACTATCTGATTCGGTAAAAATTGTTCATTCCTCCTACGAAGATTATAAATTTTAGTATTTCTTTCTGCTGCCGACTGCAGTCTCTTCCGAGCCTCTGCAAACAGGTTTTGAAATCCCTCATCTCTTGCTTCTGACGATATCTCGACATTGGTCATCAAGTCTTGTGGCTTCTCATGGTCCTCGCCGTTGATAATCATTGTTCTTCCAAAATTCACGTAGTATGGAGAGTATTGGGTTGTTTCATGTATTCCAGTCCTCAGTGCACAGGCCATCTTGGTAGGTTCACATCCCATGTACGATGATTGTCGGATACGTAAATGGACAACATTGTTTTCAGATTACGGTTAACCCTTTTTGTGGGATTTGCCTGGGGATGATAGTGGGCATCGAATCTGATCTTAACCTTGTAACCTTCAGCCAGTTTTCGAAATTGACTCGATTTGAATTGGAGACCGTTGTCACAAAGAACGATACAGGGTTCTCCATATACTAAAAATATTTCTTCCTCCAACTTCCTAACCACGATTTCTACCGATGAAGATCTCAATGCGAAAACAAGTGAATATTTGCTAAAGTAGTCGCTCACCACCAATATGAATTTATGCCCCTTATTTGATCTTGGAAAAGGGCCCATTATGTCGATGGATATCATTTCCCAGGGCTTGTTGACAACTGGATGCACTGTCATCAAGCCATTTGGACCTCGCAAATCAGGCTTATGCCCCACACAAATCGTACAGCCCCTCACATACCTCGAAATATCAAACTTCATCTTAGGCCAGTAGAACTTATCAGTAAGCCGGTTGTATGTTTTATAGATACCCATATGTCCTGACGTGGGAAGGTCATGTGCTTCTCTTAAAACTCGGTTTCTACCTTCCTTGGGTACCACTAATTTCCAGTCATCCCCCACATCTCCTAAGCCGCATATTGTTCTTCTCACGTTTTTATAGAGCCTACCGTCAGCTATCCCTCAGTTCGGAAATTTCAAGGGTTGTTCTGCTACCTTCCGTACCATGTTCTGCCACCAGATGTCTTTCACATTATCAGCATTCACTTCTAAGGCATCTACGACCGGGACACTACGAGACAAAGCGTCTGGCACATGTTCATTTCCTTTCCTGTGGATAATATTTAAATCATATTGCTGCATCCTCACAGCCCCACGAGCTAATCTGCCAGAGGGATCTTTCAGACTCTGTAGCCAAACAAGTGAGTAGTGGTCAGTCACAACTGTAAATGTGACTCCTTCCAGGTACGGACGTAGTTTTTCTACTGCTCACAAATCTGCCAGACATTCTCTCCCAGTTGTAGAAAAATTTGGTTCTTGTTTAGAGAGTGAGCGACTGAGGTAGCATATCACTCGCTCTTCATATCCTTGATTCTGCGTCAATACGGCGCCGATCCCGTATCCTGAGGCATCAGCCTGCAATGTAAAGGGGAGGAAGTAATTTGGACAATTCAAGACAGGAGCTGAGATGAGACTCTCTTTGATTTCTCGGAAAGATTCCGCACATACCTCGGTCCACTCGAACTTTTTACCTTTCTTGAGAACTGCAGTGATCGGGGATACGATAGAAGCGAAGTCATGAATGAACCTTCTGTACCAAGAGAACATGCCAACTAGACTCCTCACATCTTTGACAGTCTGTGGAACAGGTAACTGCAGCATTGCTAACACTTTGTCAGGGTCCACGTGTAACCCTCTCCTATCAACGACATATCCCAGATATTTCAGTTCGGGTCGACAGAAATGACACTTCTCTTTACTCACAGTGAGTTTTGCTTCCCGTAATCTCCTGAAAACTTCTTCTCAGACGAATAAATGTTTCCCAAATGTCTGCGTGACGACTACCACATAGTCCAGATATACAAAAACGTGTGGTTTCTAATTCAGGGCCAAGTACTCGGTCGATAAGCCTCTGCCAGGTATGGAGACCGAATGGCATCCTCTTGAACTGAAATAATCCGCGTCCAGGGACAGTAAAAGCGTTGTACGGTCTCGAACTCTTCGCTACCGGAACCTGCCAATAGGCAGACTTTATATCCAGTGACGAGAGGTGGTGCGCATCGCGCAACTTGTCAAGAGTGCTCGATACATAGGGAAGAGGATAGCCATCTCTTTCTGTTACGGCGTTAAGCTTCCGATAATCAACACAGAACCTGTACGAGTTATCTCTTTTCTTGACCAATGAAACTGAAGATGACCAACCACTTTTCGACGGCTCGATGATTCCATTCTTCAGCATTTTGTCCAGTTCCATATCAATGTGTTTCTGTATTATCGGGGACACTGGGTGATAGCGTTGTTTTATTGGTGGGGATTGAGTCACTATAACATGTTCAGCCATATCGGTGCAGCCTAATTGCTCTCCCATCAACGCGAAATTTCGATCAACAACATTCTTCAACTGGACTTCCTCCATAGGTGATTAGAGTGTTTGACTTCTGAGGTGATCTACTGCATCTATATGAAGTGTTTCGTTGGAGAAGAACCACTCATTATGACGCAAATCCGGTAAGATCCCCATAGCCTTCCAAAAATCCGTGCCAAGAATCAGAGTATGCTGCAAGCTGGGTACCACTAACACCTTCACCAATTTGACTTTCCCTCTTACTTCGCATTCTCCAATACTCTGACACACATCCCCATTAGCAAACGTACACGAGACTTTCTTCGCAGAATTCAACGTCAATCCAAGATTCCCAATAGTATTCCAACCACTACTTTCCATGATTGTCGCTGAAAAACCCGAGTCCAAAAGACCTAATAACTCCGTTGGAAAAGCCCATACCTTCAAATAGGGGCGTTCGTCATTATCCGCATGATCAAAGATGTAATCTAACACTGGTTTTAAGGGTTTGGTCGAATGTCTGGAGCGGACGTTCTCTCTTCAACCTCCTGAGAACGTCCTTGCCCGTTTCCCTTCGAAGAACAGCTCGGACAATTTCTCTTCGTGTACCCCTCTCGATTGCAGCCAAAACACTTCAATGCTTTCGGGATGGCACAGCCAATAGCACGATGTCCTGGAGCCTTGCAGCGGTAGCAAATCACTTGTCGAGCTTGTTGTCCACTGCCAGATGGTCCCGAACCAGCCACATTTAATGCACTCAAGTCTTCGGTTACCTCCACGTACGCCAGATCTTTCTCGATAATGTTGGCTCTGCGAGATGAAGCTTCAACTTAACTATTGATGATGTCCCTCCTATTCTCAATTCGTCGACATATGTTGCGTAGTTCATCAATAGTTCCTTCTACAGTACCAGCTGCCACCCCATGAACAGCCAGCTCATATATGAGGTCATCTTTTTCTGAACGATTGATAACCATTTTCCACGACATCTTGATCACAGTATGTTAAAACATAATTCGAGAAACTAAATGGCGGCAAGTATGTGAAACACTCGAATACAAGAGAAAGAAAAACTGAATATAGGCGGTATCAAATTATGCAGTTCGCAAATATTCTGAAATATTCTATCAAATTATAGTTTAATAGTCTAACAAAAAAAATACAAAAAGAGAATATTCAAAGTGAGAACGTGAAAAAGTATGTAATTCTATCAAGCCTTTGAACTTGGGCCCCACGTTGGGCGCCAAAATATAACCTTACCAATCGATAACAAGTGTCTCAGTCATCTGTCAACTTAAAACGGGACAGGTGGGTATTTGTGACTAGTCTCAGTGGAGACGGGGAGGGTTCTTTAGAGGTATTTCAAGATTTAGAATTGATGGAAAAATAGAAGGAGGGGGAGCCAGGTAAGTTGTCTCACAAACACCCTAAATGTGTCAATACCACTAACTTACCAAATGATATGAAACATCAGGCACCGATTTAAGAATTCATTCAGAACGTTAAACCACTTGTATCTATATAGAGTATAAGTCGAAGCAATCAAGCAAACAGATTATACTTCAAGCCATGCAAAGCAAGGTATATACATAGTTCAATAGCGTTAATTAGTAAATATTTTCAGGTATTGTAATTCAAGAAAATATATTATATTTCAAGCTATGCAAAGCGAACAGGCTATATACTGAGTCCAAAAGATAACTTCAATCAATGATTACTCTTTTGAGCACCAAAAAGTAGGTACCACAGACGAGAAACGATTGGCAAATGAATATGAACTTAAGAATAAAAGAAAGGTGTTAAGCGCAACCCATTCAAATAACACATCAACCCAAAGTCAATGCAGAAATTTCAATGCTACCAACAAGTTATAATGCGTCGCGAGAGCTCAAGCGCATGCGCAATTCATAAATAATCAATAAAAAAAACATTAAATTTCCGCCCAACAAAAAAAACGAAAGCATCAAAATTATTCAACAGAAAGAAGTAGTTCAGCAAATGGTTCTTGAATTGTAAGTGGACTTATTATAATGCCGAGGTCTCCGAGTAGCTTTTCTCGTGCTGGTGACCATGAACCGCTCTGTATGGAGGTGAAACCAAACTTTCCGATCTCCCCGCATATGAATTGATCTTCGATTACCAGAGCGTCGGAAACACTGGATTGGAGTCCCGTACCAAAAAAAAACCTAGGAAAACGGAACTCGGATCATATTCCTTTCCTAACTCATGGTAAATTAGTTTTGATTCAGAGAACGAATATCGCCCAATCATCGACGAAACGAAAAATGAATAAATCTCTAGAAAACATTCCGATTTTTATTTTCTCTTCAACCCTCTTTCAAACATGTATAGGTAGCCCATAAATAAACTGATTTTCAACTATCTTCAGATTGTACAACAAAATCAACGTAGAGTCTGATTGAGATGGGACAACCCGTATGCACCATCCTATCATAAAAGAGCAGACTCTCACGTTTCTAGACACGTAGTGTGAATATATATAATAGGATGAACATATAATCGAAACTATAATTACTCATTGTGATCTCATTAAAAAAAAACTATGGGACAACCTGTAGTATACAGGTACAAAATAATTATTGAAAGTCAGATTCATGTCATCTCTCGACAAAACAGAATTGCCAGGACACTGACAGCAGTATATCGTTTCCTGAAAATATATTTTGTAAATAGTACAAAATCAGCAACAAAAAAAATCAGAATAACATGAAATGTCTTTGTCTTAAAGACGATCGAATGAATAATTGTAAGTTACTGATCACGCAAAATAGCCCAATTAAGAACAAAAAGCAACGAAACAGTTTCTATCCTTCCGAACCAGTTTTTCTAGAACTAATTCTTGTATTTTCACGATTGTTCAAATTTTTTTTCCGAAGTTGGTTAGGGCACCTTGATAGGCAATTAGGAAAATATATTCTATATCATTTTCTTTGATTGTCACTATCAGACAATGATATGCAAATCATTGAAATTTCTCTCTTTCACAATAGTAAAATATAAATTGCCACCAATTTCGTTCAGTTCTTCTCGCTTCCCAATTCGAGGAATCAGCAAAAACTATCTACTATAACATTGAAAAAATTTATCGATAGGAACATTCCAGAAACCCGAAAAATTACAGTGCTGACTCGGTTGAAGAAGTCGAGAAGCAGTATTTCGGTTTGAAATAAATAGGAACATAAAAAACGCCACAAAAATATTACGTGCCATTTACTATATTTTTGGTATGAATAATCAAATCTCCGATGGACTTTTCTAGCTTCTCCGCACAGATATATGAAGTCATTTTGATTTTACGATAATGGCAAAAAGAAATTAACACATCAACGAAATAATTCATTTTTCATGATTCAACGTACCTTCTGAGTTGGGAGGGTTTTTTTTCTCTCTGCAACACGGTTGGCCACAAGAATCGTATATTTAACGCAGATTTCCCCTATTTGATTTCCTTCAATCTTCCAAATAACAACTCTCTATTGAACCACCTTTGGTATTATTCAGGCAAAATTTCGATGGAACCTCAAGAATGAATTCCGAACTCTACGAAAAAAAGTTATATATAAAATCACTTTCTTGTAGAATGAGTGAAAATGATGAGATAATAAAAATGCCGACTTACATGAAAATATTCTAATCCTCACTAAGAGAGTGGAATGCCACAACCAACAATATCATACGTTCCATATAGGGCATAATTTACACTGATATCGAGCCCAGGAATATAATCCTCCTTCGGAGTTGTTATCACAAACTATTTATTCCATGAGCCCGTTTTTGAGATTTTCTTCAATGGCTGCCGTCTACGATCTTAAAGAACTAGGAATCTTGATCTCGACTAGGAGATGGAATTGCATTCTAACATATTTTGAAAAAGTTGTGAGATATACGCGCATGTCCCTCCGACACATGAGTAGACCGTTGGCCAATACGAGATCGAAAATTAGAAATTCATCATTTCAACTGGTAACCATAGTCCAGGTGAATTAGTCCAAAAAAAAAGGATTCGATACCAGAAATGTGTTCAGTATGAATTAGAAGATAATATTTGAACAAAGCAAAGATCTTACGTACTCAAGCATGAGCTAGCTAGAAAATAAGATTAACGACATTTAGAATTGGTTACTTCGAATAAATACCGGGTAAAATGAAATGGTTGAATTGACAATAAAAATGTGAGAGTGGAATACGGTTTCAATTACCTCAGAGTTTCAAGGAGAAAGTATTGGAAGCAAATTCAACCAGTTACAGACTCATCGACATCGTGGAATGATATAGAATTCTGGTCTCGAAAGGTATATTTATTGAATTCATTATGAAGCAAGTTCATTTTCAAGAGAATATATATGAGATAGAGGAATATACAAGACTTTACGAGTGGTTTGTCTAAAGGAGTTTGAATTTCAAATCAGAATTATTTCCTAACATAACAAAATATTCAGATGGAATGAAGAGCAATGCCCCAACCAACGCATTGTTCAATGTGTACCAAACCGATTGAATGTACACTCTTCTGTTTCATTTCATCTGCGATCATAAACTAATTATTGAAAAAGAAATATATAAACAA
The DNA here is from genome assembly GCA_032362365.1 of Zygogramma bicolorata. NCBI lineage: Eukaryota > Metazoa > Arthropoda > Insecta > Coleoptera > Chrysomelidae > Zygogramma > Zygogramma bicolorata. Next base: position 204,086 of record JAVJAQ010002223.1, on the reverse strand, counting down.
ATGAACTTGAAACTATTGAAATAAACACCTACAACTAACTTAACCTACTTCATCGAAATATTTCCTAATATAACAAAATATTCATATGAAATGAAGAGCAATGCCCCAACCATCGCATTGTTTAATGTTCACCAAACCAATTGAATGTACACTATTTCATTCATTTCATCTTTGTTTTAAATAATCTATTCCTTGATATAATGTATGAGACTAAAAATAAAAAAAATAATCAACCTACAACTAACTTTAACTACTTCAGCTCACCGACGAGGTCGCCTAAGGGAAGAGGCAACTTGGTAATATTTCCTTTGGTACTTTCGAATAGGGTATATCTGTCTTTATGTTGCTCGACTTCCATCCGGTCTTTCTCAGAAAGTTATCAGATTCCCGAGCAAGTGCTGACTTCTGCTCGGCAAGTTCAGCCATTTGCCTATCGATGTCAGCTTTTTGCCTGGCAATCTCTTCTTGACGATGCCTAATGCCCGCCCTTGTAGTCTCACTTTTTGGCAGGCACGTTCAGCATCAAACTTCTTCCTGAGACTCATGAAGAAGATATGCCCAACTCGAACGTTCTTGTCCTCCTATGACGGGTCAACCCCTTCGATGAGCGTAGCGGTGGTCGTGGCGGCAGTGATGGCGGTGGCGGCGGTGGTGGCGGTGGCGGAAGTGGTGGCAGCGGTGACGGTGGCGGCAGCGGTGGTGACGACGGTGGCAGCGGGGGTGACGACGGCCACGGGAGCATTTTCCTCCATGATAGCGGCTGCTGCAGGAGGCATGGGAAGTGACGGTCTAGCCACTATGGCAGCGGAGGCTCCAGCAGGTGTAGTCGATATGCTGGCTACCGGAGCTCTCGTCGAAACTGGCCATTGCCCAGCTTGGGGATTGGTATCATATCGATACTTCGCAATGACGCCAACCATCGCTTTGGGCGCTCGTTCCCTTGGTGGCTTCCTGCTTGTCGAGTGCTCCGGTTGCTGAAACTCGTCCTCACTCTCGATATTCTCCAACATATCGAGAAAACCGTACCGTTTTTTGGAAGCACTTTTCCCAGCTCCACCTGCACGTTTCCGGCGTTGTAACACCGGTGATTTCGGCGGGGTCGCCGATGATATCGGTGGGGCAGCCATCGATGTCGACGCTTCCTCTTTCTGGGTTGAGGCCACTACCATCGTCGGCTGGATCTGGAACAGAACATTAGGGATGATACCTTCGTCCAACATCCCGAGAACGTCATCATGGCTGGACTCGGGGAAGTCACTCTCGACGATCTCTGTGGCGGTGACACCCTCCGCCACAGGTCCTGGGATGATGCTGTCAATGGCAGCATTGACTTCGAAATCTGAGAAATCCATTTCTGAAACACATAGAAAACATGCGATTAGACAAATTCATAAACTTGAAATTGTTACTTACCAATCAGTAGTTGTATGAGTTCAAAGAGGAAAAACTCGATGTGGAACTGGTTCGGGATATGGTAATGAGACTGGTCTGCTAGCTGCTTAAAGTCACACTGAAGAAATTATAAACGGAGCTCTGCTTTTGTACACTCCAACAAGCCCCCACCCTCGCACTCTTCATCTCCTCTCTCATAATTCTTTCTTAGAAGCTTAGTCCCACCCTTCCCTCTCCAAATAGTCCAACCCACTATCGCTCTCGAAGCCCCGTCCTCTACACTACAATAAGTATGACCAACCAATCCCACTATCGCTCTATCGCCACTCTCTCCATTCTTTGCATCCGGCTGTTTACTAATTGGGTACAGATGAAACACAGTTTTTTGGTAATGGTAAAGATCAATTCATTTATTCAATACATATTATTTTATTTATTGGCACATCATACATATATTCATTATTCAACACCAGGATTGACGTCTATACCCGGATACCACAATAATGGTCTATCCTTTGGCCACCGTTCCTCATGTTTCTTCTCAAGCGTTGCAACTCTTCCTTCCAATGCATTATTTTTTTGTGTCATCGCAGTAGTAGCGTCGGATGTTTATATTTCGACATCACTCTTAAGATTGTTGTATTTGCGGGCCCATGTTATTATTATATTGACCGTCTGAACTTAATTTGAATCTAATACCTGGTGGGCCACGAACAGTGCCACCACCCCATTTCTTTTTACGACCAAATTCATCAATTGTTTTGGACATCATACCCACAGAACGATACTTCTCAAACTGATGGTTCTTCAATGATTCATTTATTTATATTATCATTTTTGAATGGCGACGATTGAGTATTAGAAAAAATAAAACGATACATATTCCTAATCATTTGATATTTGATGAAAATATCCATACTTCAATGTACACAATCACAATACAAAAATCACAAATGATGAATATTCCGATTTGAAGGGAAAAAACACCAAGACTAATGATTTAGTTATTTATCTCAGCAGTCAACAAATTCATCAGTAGTTGGTCTAAGGGACTTTCCTGAGAAAAAGAATGCACGATTTCAGATACCCAACAGATGTTATCTTTCGGATCATTTTGATAAAACTCTTTATCGCAATGACCCCATGGAAGGGTTCGAGTGTTATTTGGAATAATGAATCGTTTGTCGTCGTGGTATGATAATGCGACTTCATTTTTCAGTTTGGTATAAATATCATGCAACACGCTTCTGAATTAGTTCATCTTTCTTAATATCATGCCTCCCTGTTCGATAATTTTTTCATAGTCTTCACATGTCAATTCATTCTTTATAACAGACCGTTTGATACCTTCGGCCTTTTTGAGTTCATTATTCACAGATTTTACATAATATGCTTTGGCACCTGTACCGTAAAAGCTGATTAGTGGATCATCTGGAAATTCATCCTTGAAATTACCCAGAACTGACTTTGTCACTGGAATATCGAATTGGTTAACTATATTGTAATTAGATCGAATTTGTTTATATTATTTTTGATGCATTCATAGATATTTTCTGTATTTACTTTGGGAATGAGAGATTCGGTAGCAGTATAGAGTAAGCAGTATAGAGTAAGGACGCATCTTCTCCAAATCGATATTTAATACATCCGTAAAAAATGTCATACATGACAGTTCTGGATAGTTCCAGAATGGAAAATCCTAAATATGGTGGTTTATCATAATGAACTTTAACTCTACCCAATTGAATGGCTACAAATTTTTCAGTAAAGAAAGAGCAATTTTTGAAATTTGGTCGCGAAAGGAGACAACTAACACCCATAGTTCTCTTTATATTTTCCAAATTTATAACGAGTCTAACATCAATTCTATTGTCTACGTTTTCCATTGTTTTTCCATAGACTGCATTGTTCATTAGCTTGAAGAAGTCTTTCTCAGATTCGTTATTAGACCTATTACGCATTTCAGTATTCAGATCTATATAGGGCTTCATCCAACATAATTGCTTGAACCTCAATACTCTATGTGTGTTCATCACTATCAAACCATGATTGAGAGCTTGATGTAAGTTAACAGTGAACAATATATTTTCTTTCATCATTCAAAATTGGAATTAATTTGAGAACTTTTGATTTAGAGCATGGAGGTATCAAACGTTCAACTAAGAATGGAAGATCAGAATGTTTATCATGAAGTTCTTGTAGATAATGAATATCCACTTCCAGTACATATCCATAAGAACTATCAGCATCCACATTCATTATGTCAAGATTGAGAACTTCATGGGGTGTTAACCATTGAAATTCACCTGTTGGTAATGGTTGTGACATGCTGTGTCCATATAAATTTGTTGCATCTAAATATGAAATGAATGAAGATGGTTCATTTGGATTATAATTTGGCAAAAATGTATTATTCGCTTTATGTTTCCAGTCACTACACTGACTAATTCCACCACGTATACCTTCTTGGAAGAAATCAATCATATTAATGTCGGTCAGTGATTCCAATTCGATATTCGTATATGTTAACATGGCATCCCAAGATAATCCTGGTGTAGTATTGTGGCGGATCCAATTCATATTTATCAATACATATATTTCTGAAATCTTCAAAAATGTCACGTTATAGTTACACATCTGACTTAAAATATAAATCAGAGTATTCACCCGAACTCGGCACTCGAACAAATTCCATACAAGTTGGGCCCTCCTATAATAATTATCTGATATATGCTCACGATTGAGTGTGTCATAGAATTGATTTTTTGTTGAAAGTCGTGGATGATTTAGTTTGTCAGTGTCATCAACAAAGCTATAGGAAAATACACCTTACTTTCTCATCAAATCGAATTTTTCAATTTGTGGAAAATGTTTGTCCATCTCAATACACTGATCAGATGTTAAATTCGCACATAAGTTCTCCAAAGAATTCGAAATGAATTTGAAATTATCCGTATAGAAGTGTGTGAAGAGATGTTTTGTGAAAGATATATATCTCTCTTTAGTTTGTGGAATAACATCCACTTTCTCTTTGTTCTTATACAATTCCTTTATGAATAAGTGAGAATCGTATCCACTCAGATTGTGAAAGATGATGGGAATGAAATTTGGTAATTCAAAATTCAAATTACATGATGAATGGGCAGCAGGGGCCCCTTTTTCCCTGTGAGAAGACAATGATCTCTCACTTCACCTTCGCCATCATTGAATGGCTTAGAACAAATGCTACAATTTGTGGCAGAAGCAAACTGTTCCTTTTCTTCAGGAGTTTCTGCATCCATTGGAATAGGATACCTGAGATTATTTTCATAAATGTTTTTCAAATCATCTTCAGTTTTGCTGACAAATTTCTGAGTTGCATCCACACCCCTATACGTAACAAATTTCGACAAATTATCATTGTATGAACATTCAATCAAATGAGCAAATGAATAAGGCATTTGTTTGTATGTCTTGATCGAGTACGAGTGTTTGGGATTCGGCTAGGTAGTTTGAATCGGATTCAGTACTGATTCAAAATCAGCATATACTACAAATGGTACCTTCATTTTTTCACAAAGTTTTCAAACGTTTATATATTTTCAGGCAGTATTTTCCCATATTTATTGATTTTGAAATTGGTTGATGGTAATGTAGTACTCAGGTGATTGCAATCATTCATCTTATGACGCAATAGTAATCGCTCAAGAGACAAATATAACAAACATCCATGACAAAAATATTTTCTATGTTCATGGGCAGACAGTTGACTTTAAACTAATCTTGAAAGATCTTTGATCCAACAATAGTGACTATTACCGAAATCATCTGTGATAAGTAACAAATTGACATGTCTCCTAAGTCTTCTCTGAGAGTAACCGATGGTCCAACAATTTCATACATTATTTTCCCCTTCTCGATTTTACTTTCAGACCATACACATTAACTGAGATATCATTCTTGTTCTCGAATTTTTCAATATCCTTCAACTTAACCAGGAAATTCATACCTGTTACATCTATCACAGTATTAAAATGTGGATATGATGAAACTTCTGACGTTCTGTCGACTGCGGGATTCAATGCTGAAGTGATAACCCACGCAAAACAGTGTTGATCTTCATTACGAACATTCACCACGGCTTTCCTCCGCTCGATACACACATGTAGCTTCACATATGAACATTCACTGAGTGGGCTGTATTTATTGATGTTCACCTCCAGGAACATGATTTTTTCACAAGTCCAACCTCAGATCAGAGTCACCAATACATTCCAATCTGATTTGAAGAAATTTTTTACCTGAATCACGTTCCTGGAATTCAGTAGTTTGAGCGATCATACCATTAAGAAATCCATCGAATAAGGATTTCAAATCAGTGGTTCGGTCAACTGCTCTATTCTGAGAGTTGAATGATTTGGTCTCCTTCAGGTCTTGCGTTTAAATAAAATAACTCCCAAACACTTCCATGTTGACTTTGGTTATTTTGTAAATCCTGATAGCTGATTCCAGTAATCCAATGACTTTCTGCCTAATTTCATTGAAGAATAACATGTTATCAGCGGAAATAATGGAACTCTGCACCCTGTATGTAGCAATCCGAAACTTAAAGGCGCTCTTTATAATTTGAACACCATCACTTAATTGTACACATGCATCATTCTTATGTTGTAAGCTTCTTTTGTGAGAATTCACTTGAGTCAATGGAATCGTCACATTACACCAATTACATGTGTAGATAGGTGTTGCAACGTCATCTAATTTCACTCCTTTTACTGATGGACCTCCTTGGCAAATCTGGAGCTGATGACGACGAAAGTTATCACTACGAGTGAAAGATTTACCACAATCACAGGAATACATAATTTTAATATGATCTCACAAATTCACTCGATGTCAACTGATATTAGTAGAGATCCCAACCTCTTATTAGACACCGTTTAACTCACAATTCCTAACTGATGCGGCAATTCCTGTGTAATGGATAGTAAGCCACCCCACCACAATTCAGATGCGCACATATCGGTAGTAGACCTCCTAACACTGCGACATCGCACCCCCCACTACTCCACCACTTGATGAGCTAACGAAAAGCAGTGCGGGCATTCATTCTTGGCTGAAACTTCGTGGAGCGTAGATGTGAGGTGAAGTGAGTGCTCGTGTTAGTTGGTGAATCGTGGTTGATGTGTTTGTACAGGCATGTGTACTTTATGCAAATTAGTTTGTACAGAGTACACATTAAGGGTCAAACCAAGTCTTTACCGTGTATTCAATCTATTCTTCATACTCATGAAGAATATCTTTTCCGTGCAAGTCCCAATGTCATTTCCCCCCACCCCCTCACCCCCCTGCACTGCCACTCACTGAATAGATGTGCTCACAGACGACATTGCTTGGTGGATCTTTGTGGTGTGCAGACATGTGCACTCTGTACAAGATTTTTTGTACTTGGTACACATGAAGATGCATTACCATGTATGCGCCTCAACCATCTCATGGTCGAATAACGTCACACACACACCCAATGTCTCAGACAAAGAATCCCATGATTACATTTTCGGCTATGCATCGCTCAATGTCAAAACTATGCACCAGACATGTCGGTCAAGGTCACCTCCCACCACTATGGTGTCATTAATTAGTCATTAATGACGTCACAGAGGTGGGGGAGGCTTGGAACCAGCTCAAATCTCTCAATAACATACGCATCGGGAGATGGAATCAGCGAATTTATAATGGAACTATGTTGTCTCCAGAATTCTTCTCTAGTCGATTCCAAACTATCATCATGAGTGACTTTGAATGTCTTCTTCGAAGGGTTCGCTACCGCTTTTTTGCCAAGATTTAATAAAATATCAAGATCATTTATATCTGATGTCCTCGCTAGTTCAATCTTTTTCAATTCGTCAGCCATTATTTGAACTGATAATAGTTTCACTTTTAAAATATTATTTATTCCGAACTGATAAAAAATAACAAATTCCAGGAACTGTATTCCTACAACCTAAAACTTGAACTGTTTTTTTTTCTCAGGGTGATAAATAAATAAGCGATTTTGGACCTTATAGTCACGAATATAAAGATTATTCTAATAGATTATGACAAATGAAAATATCTATAATCAGGATGCTTCCTAAGAAAAAAAATATCCAGGCTCGTTAGGACCAATGTTTTGTTCTAGCTGAAATATCTAGAATCCTTCGATAATTCAATTCAATACAAGAGAAAAGACGAACTGTCGCTTTTACTCAGGCTGACACGATTACAGATAGAATAGCTTTGTGTGTGCAGAATTTATCAAGATTTATGACCGCGAACACAGAAAAGGGCACTTACCCAAACTTCTAGGAGTGGGTGAGGTGATACACTCTTTTTTCTTCCTTGGAAGCGCTTCCAGGTGGAAACTTAGTTCCAACAGGAAAGTTCAAAAAGTATTTCGAGCACACGAACGGAAAACCAGCGATAACAACTCACACAAAGTCTGTGTTGTTTCTACAGCGAACGGTATTCTACATCTGCTGTGTTTCTGGACATGTGCGAACTTCTGTCTTTTTGTCTTTTTTTGTGTCGTGAGAATATTCAGATAGGATTACTGAATATAGGCAACACACATCACACTATTGATAACAGAACATGGGATTCAACAACCCAGGCATTCTCCATTCACAGACTCGCTCACTTCCTTAGAGCATCGTAGAAGGGTCGGAGACTTGTCTCTCTTCTATAGATATTTTCACGGTCGGTGCTCTTCTGAATTATTATCAATCGTTCCGCCCTTGGCAGTATCTACACGAATGACCCGAATTCTCAATTGTTTGTTGTGAGCTTGGAGGCCTGTCGAACCTTTCTTCCTCAGGGATCTTGTTTCAATAGAACAACTGAACGTTCGAACTACTTGCCGCGAGAGATTTTTCCTAAAGCTTACAAACTTCAAAAGTTCGAAGTGAATGACAATTGGTATCTCCTGCCCCTTCATTACGAGGTTTCCCTTTTGGTGTGAATCTGCATATATATAAAAAAACACCCTCCAAGTTTCAGATTTCTACAATCAGTGATTTAGGCTGTGCGTGGATTCACCCCTACAATAACTTTCCACCCCATTTTGACCCAGTTAGGCGATAAATCTCAGTGAACTACGAAACAAGTCTTCTATCAATTATGTGAAAGAATGTTCATGCAAAATTTGAAATAGATTGGACCAAAGGCATCACGTTGTCCCATACAAACTTTGCGCCTGTTTTTCATCTTCTTGTGGGTGGAATTTCGTAGAACCCTTTCTTACCGGATGACTCCGTTACACAAAGAACACGTCCTCCAAGTTCCAGGTCTCTGCGATCATCGGTTTAGTTAGGCTGTACGTGATCTGATAGTTATTCAGGAAAAAGCATTTTATATGTATAGATGAAAAAAAACACCTTTGTAGTGATTCGAGCATAAGACTCAGCTTTATAGTACCACTGACTTTGTAGTCGAAATGATAGAGAGCAAAATTTTTAATGAACATTATGTTCGTCTGAACCGTTTAGTCAGCGGACACCGTTATAGCCTCACATCTCGCCCTCTTTTCTCCGACTTGATTACGTATACTCTCATTTCTCACTGATTTTTTCATTTGACCATAACACAATATAGCCTTTATCACACCTTGATAGTGTAGCTTTCTGTTAGTGAAAGAACTTTGATGATCGGCTCAGTATTTTCAAAGATAACCCCCTACAAACATACAAACAAAGTCAGAAATGAACCTCAAAATATTAGTATAGATAGAACAAAACTGGTGGAATGATTATTGTTTATAGGCGGGTTTATAAAAAAAGTAGGATGAAATAGGAAACAGAATGAGATAGTTGGATATACATATTTAAGACAGAGGGTTTATAAAATGAATAAGCTAAAATATGGAATAAGCAGTACCCAGACTAGAACTTGGTCAAATTCTTGTTTCATCTTATTCCGTGAATATTTCGATACGTCACTTTGACGTATGAATTATATTTCTGAATTCATTTATTATTGAAAATAAAATGTTGACCGACGAAAAATTGTATGGGGTTGATGCTCATGTTATCAACCAGAGTGGCATTAGTTTCTCTGAGAAATAAAAAAGGAAGCCGAGATGGTACAAAGAAGTGCGGATTACCACCAAAAATTGATCATGTTTGCCAACACTATGATCCTCCGAGCATTTTCTCTCATACTCCAGTCTATTACGGTGAAAAAAGTGTAAACTGTGTATTTATCCCATACAGCACCGATTCGTATGAAAATTTGGATATAGGTTCTACTTACCCTCTATTCCAAAATCTACCCCGTGCCGAGGGTTGCTTTCTCCCTGGGGGTGGATGCCACCCCTTCTTGGGGGGTGAAAAAATGTTTATTGAAAATAAGTGTGGAAATCAATAGATTGAATAATTCTGAGCACTTTTTGTTCAATGAAGTTTTTTCTGAAAAGCAATACTTTTCGACTTATTTACGAGTGAAATTGTCGGTTTTCAGTAAAAAAAAACACGTTTTCCTATCCTTTTTCGCGAATAACTGGAAAATAATGAATCTAATCAAAAAACCTGCAGAAAGCAAAATTATAGCTTTCGAAAAGACGAAGGCGAATGTTTATTTGTGATGTATGCAAACCCACTACAAACTGAATAATTGCTTGTTGAAAGTCGATTGGTATTTTCAAACGCCAAAATTAAAAGTTTCTACGTACAATAACCAAAAACCAATGCATTTTTCGGGAAAAACTAGTCAGACCTTTCTTGAAGTCCTTCAGAAATCCTTTATTTTTGTTATCTATAAAAGTTTCTAGCAACAAAACTGACCGAGGTATGAAGGAAATAATGTTGAATCCTATTTTTTCGTTGAAAAAAAATTGTGAATAACTCATCCTCTCTTCTCCCCCCTTTGAAAATAATCGTTGTTACTCCATAATTCACTTCATTTATGTTCTTATGATGAGTTCTGAGTTTTTTATCGATCGAAAGTACGTAGTTTCGGAAAAAATTGAGATTGAAGAGAAAAAATCATATACGTGATTCAGCGAAAAATCACCATTTCTTCGAAATAACTCGAAAAGTATTGATCACATGCAAAATTTCCTAGAGTACAAAATTGAAGGCTATTCTTCTCTGAAAATTTTGGTGTTTCATTCTTCCTGCGGGATGAAAATAGAGTAAGATATGGCCAGGTAAATAATGTGAGGGTTCGCGCAAAGTACCTTTTTTGAGCCCTTTCAGCATGAACCTTTTCAAAAATATAATCTGAAACAAAAAATAATGTCAATGAGCTTATAGCTCTTGAAAAAAGCTACAAAACACTGTTTTTGGTAGGTTTGATTGCTTGAAGACTAAGCGAGTTATGGGAAAAAAATAAAAAAAATTTTTGTAGAAATTAGAGTGTGTACATTAGTGAATTGAAGAATACACATAGTACCTATATTTCAGGCCTAGTGGAACTATATGTATATTATATATGCATATATACAGATAGTTTCACTAGGCAACGATTTTTTCCAAAGGGAGGGGGAAGAGAGGATGAGTTATTCACATTTTTTTTTTCATGGAAAAAATTGGATTCAACATTATTTCCTTCATACCTCGGTATGAAGTTTTGATGCTAGAAACTTTTATGAATAACAAAAATATAGGATTTTTGAAGAACTTCAAAAAAGGTTCAACTAGTTTTTCCCGAAAAATGCATTGGTTTTTGGTTATTGTACGTAGAAACTTTCCATTTTGGCGTTTGAAAATACCAATCAACTTTCAACAAGCAATAATTCAGTTTGTAGTGGGTTTGCATGCATCACAAATAAACAATCGCCTTTGTTTTTTTAAAAGCCATAATTTTGCTCTCCACAGGTTTTTCGATAAGATGCATCATTTTCCAGTAATTCGCGAAAAAGAATCGGAAAAAGTGTTTTTTTTAACTGAAAACGACAAAGTCACTCGTGAATAAGTCGAAAAGTATTGCTTTTCAGAAAAAACTTCATTGAACAAAAAGTGCTTAGAATTAGTCAGTCTATTGATTTCCGCACTTATTTCCAAAGAAAATTTTTTCACCCCCAAGAAGGGGTGGCATCCACCCCCAGGGAGAAAGCAACCCTCGGCACAGGGTAGATTTTGAAAAAAAGTGTATGTAGATCATGAATCCAAATTTTCATGCGAATCGGTACTGTATGGGATAAATACACGGGAAAATGGTCATAGACTGGACTATCAATGATTTTCATTTGAATCGTGGCTCTTTATTATTACATGTTCGATAATCAAGTCATTATCCATCATTTTGCCGGAACTTCTTGGACACACGAATTTAAAATGAAAAATATCAACCTACAAATTTGACATTCGAAAATCTTGCTGTTAGGTAGATGCGAACATATTAATATGCTGCCAACCTCAGAATTACTTCGATATGATTGGTCGGAAATTGTTATCTTACTTTCTGCTTCATTCTGTTTTGTTTTTTATTTCATCTTATTTTCTTTATAAACCCGCCTCATATGTTGTTAATCATTTTCGGGTAATAATCCATATCGTATGAAAAATTCTCCCCAAAAAGATCTTATTCCATCTGATGTATCACAGGTGGAGGTAATTGAACAACTCATTGAATGAGCACAATAGTGTTGTTTATTTTATTGATGAAACAGATCTTCAAACAGATTGTTTTATCTCAGAAAGAAAAACTTTTACAACTTCATTTTCAAAACTGTCAACTAGACAATCAACAATTTTTTTTGTGTTCATATACAATGTAATAAAAAAATCGATATGGCGCATAAAACCCCAACTCACCAGATCATCCATCAACAACTTCTATGGAATTCCTGAAATTTTCGAATTTTTCTCTTGAGAGAGGTTTGGTTAGTCCATCAGTTGCCATATCCAAACTTCGACAATAAAGGACATCGATTTCTCCGTTTTTGATCAGCTCTCAAATATTGAAACCTCACGTCTATATGTTCAGTTCGACAACAAGATTTCTCGTTGGTAGCCATTCTTATGCATCTTTGGTTATCCTCATGGAGGATTGTAGGTTCATGATAATCGAACCAAAGTCAATCAGTAGTCGCCTCAACCAAACCAGTTCTTGACTGGCTGAGGAAGCTGCTATGTACCCTGCCTCTGTAGAAGACAATGCAACAGTTGTCTGCTTCTTTCTCATCCAAGATATAGGATTCCTGCCAAGCATGAATATGAAGCTCATTGACTTTCTGTCAGACGAATCTCCTGCCAAATCCGAACCCACATATCCAATTTATATACAGCGTGACTCACGGTCGATGGTAGGTTAGACATTTCTAGAATACACAACGCATTATTTTTTGAAAATTTCACCTCTCACATTTCAATACGTCCGTTTTGTTTGAAGGTACACATTTGAATATGCTCATAGAATTTTTTCAAATACATAGTCCCCAATTGTGGTACGATGCGCATTTTGAAACAGAAAGAAAATTCTGTCGTAGACAATCTAGATGAGAAATTTGGGTGTGGGTTGAATGGGCAAACATTGTTGAGACATGGCCCACTACTTCCATCATCAGTTCGAGGACTCATTATTGGACCTTCAAATTGTGGAAAGACTAATACAAGGATATCACTCTTAACACATCCACAAGGATTGGGATTCGCAAATGTATTCAAAATCACTCAATCAACCCAAGTATCAATTCCTGCAAAATGTTTTGGAACCTATTAACGGGTTAGGATTTCATACGTTCACCAATAATGCGGAAATAGTGGAGCCCTCCGACGCTAAATCAAACTCTGTTTTCATTTTCGATTATTTGATATGTGAGAAGCAGGATATCATAATATCATATTTCTGTGTGGGACGTCATAAAGATGTTGATTGATTTTATTTTGCACAGACATATTCACGAGTGCCTAAGCAATTAGTGCGTGATAATATAAATTTCATTTCGATGAAGATCTTCACCATATTTATTCAAATCATGTGTCACGTGATTCAAAAAGTTTCAATTGATGTGTGTTGAATGTTGAGAGGATCAATACGGATTTCTAGTCATTGAAAAGGATAGAAAAATGCATGGAGGTAGATATCGGAAGGGATTCGACAGTTTTTTATATCCATAATGATTCCATTCAACTTCAAGCGATCATTGGATTGTATAGAGGTCACTTCAGTGAATTCGTCTATGATAACAGAAAAAAATATGAAGTCAAACAACGGTTCTCTGGAAATGAAGGCAATGAAATGAATTTGAAACTTCAACTAGTTGAGACAACAGAATTCCAAAAAATTCCTGAAAATTTTCGCGAAGTTATTTAATCTATACTGAACTCAACTTCATTATCCAATAGGGGGTTGAACTGAAATTGGTGGAATAGTCAATCGAAACAAAATGCAGAAAATTTTTAATCCCAAATCAGCGAATTATTTCTACTGGAACTCACCCAAGGAGTTGATTGCTCGTTTAGGACTATTAGTATCTTCGGAGGTAGCTGGTAATATTGGACACAATAATGGAATGATTTCAATAATTGAATAAGGTATAATATAATACTGAAACATTCACAAATGAAAATCACTCTCGCCTTATTATTCAATTGAGCAACATTACCAGAATTTTTTCATAAGTCGTCAACGAGTAACATGGCTCTGTAGGACGTGATTTTCACAGAAGAATAACTACCATAAAAGGGTTTGCAGATCTATGGCAAACAGATCTAGCAGAAATGCAACCATTCGCAAGAAGTAACAAAGGTCATCGAATTCTTCAATGAATTTTTTTCTCTCATGCGACAATATAAAATCAATCATTATTCAACATTCAGCACAAAAAAACAGCCATATCAGAGTGGGTAATTCGAACAATCAGAACATAGCTCTACAAATAATTTTCGATGAGGAGGAATCACAAGTGGATTGATATTCTTCCGATCAAAACGAGGAAATATAACAACAAGGTGCATAGTACTACTGGCATAGAACCCATAAATGTTGATTTGATCACAAAATTGAAATTCCAAGTCATCGGATGAATCCGAAGGAAACAAAGTACATCCAAATTTCAATTGAATGATATTGTACGTATTAGAAAGTATCAAAGCAAATTTTTAAAAGGGATTCACAGCCAACTATGCGACTGAAATTGTTAAAATAAACAGAACACACCCCACTACATATATTCTTGAAGATATGAATGGCCATTCAATAAGAGGCTGCTTTTATGGGAAAGAATTATTGAAAACTGCGGATCCTGACGTATATCTAGTGGAGAAGGTGTTGAGAAGAAAGAATAATAAACATCCGATGATTCATTTCAAAGGAATCCATATATAATTTTTTTGCGTTTCATAATGGGTGGTAGGGATAGAGGAGGGGGGGTTTACAATTAAAAAAAAGCGTAATCATATGCAACATCATCTACAATGAAACAGGTGAAAATGTCGTTCCCGGTTTCGAAAATGAATAGTCTATTTTGAGAAAAGGGTGATTCTAACGACACTTAGCGGCAAAACTGTTCATTTCTTGAGGTTGGCAAAAATTTAAAAAAATCTACCGAGACCCAAATTCCATAAGGATTTTGTGGGGTCCTTTCATTATTTAGATGGAAAAATGTTTATATGGAGAACGGAAATAAGTTGATTTGTTTACCGGAAGTTTTCAGGCAGTTTGAGATTATAGTGAAATTTCATTATTTTAATTGGGTTTTTTTTGTGATAGCTCAGGAAAAAATTTCATTATTTAGGTGGAAAAATGTTTATATAGAGAATGGAGATACGTTGAATTTTTCAGCAGAAGTTTTCAGGCAGTTTGAAGTTGAATAAGTTTATAGTGCCACTAGGGATTTGTTTCAGAAATATATAAATACCGAATAGGGAAGTTTGGTTGATGAGAATGAGACACCTTTTCAGACCAAGGAGCGTCCCGTCGCAACATATTCGAGCGACTTCAGGTTGTTGAAGTTTTTAAGATAGATACGATAATGGGATTGGATACTTTTTTATATTATACTGATGAGGAAAGAACTGTTGAGTTATTTGAAAATGAGGAGTTGATTCAGTGAATATGTATTTACTAGAACGAGAAATTGGATATAACAAAGAATAGTGTAGAGAGGAATATTGTTTACCGAAAAGTTGTGTGACATTTATGGGTTGTTCGATATTACTTCCTACTTCTTTGAAGATTTTGTTGTTTCCTACAGTTCCTAATTCTTTTGAAAAAAAATCAGTATGCTGTTTCCTGGATACAAGTAAAAACAAGATTTCGATTGTCGATATTATTCTGTTGCATATTTTATATAATTTGTCAATTTGTATTCTAAATAAAAGGCAAAAAGATATATGGTATATGGTTAATTATCTATCATATACATAATTTGGTCCATCGTTCCTGGATATTCTGAACTTTGAAGCTGAAATCCCGTTTCTTCGCTACTTTGAAGCCAAAATCCCGTTTCTTCGCTGCAGACGATTCCAGCTTTACACGAAAACCTAGTAAGAGACGACGTTGAAGGTCAGTGCGTTTCCCTTGATCCTACCATAATTCTTTTCCTCATTTCTATCTTTTTTCCTTGAGACTTGCATTCAAATTTTTGACATTACCTGTCAAAAATATTCGACAATTTCTCATATCAATTCAAATATAGTACAGTGAAAAATGTCTGAAAACGAACTGAAGTCATTATTGAATCAGAGAAGATCTTATAAAGGTCAAATAACCTTTTTCAAAAATAGTTTTAATGAAATGAAATCATCTGATCAACCTGGGTCAGATTGAATTTCGTCTCAGTAAACTCGAATCATTATTCGAACATTTCAATGAAGTTCAGTTTAGTATAGGAAATTTAGACAATGTAACTTCTGAGGAAGATCATGAGATAGAAAGATCTTCATTCGAAGAAAGGTTCTTTGACGTGATTTTGGGAGCAAAATCATTTTTATCTAAGCAAAATAAACCTAATTCAACACCAACTGAATTTTCTGGAGACACACTTCAATCAGTGAACAACAATATTAAGCTACCACCTATTTCATTAATAACATTTGATGGAAATTATGAACAGTGGCTTTTCTTCAAAGATACTTTCGAATCTTTGATTCATAAGAATAATACCATTCCATGCATTAATAAATTTCATTATCTTCGCTTTTCACTGAGAGGACAAGCTGCTAATTTATTAAAATCATTAGAATGTTCCGCTGATAACTATAAGGTGGCTTGGGACTTGCTGGTTGAAAGATACGAAAATAAAAAAGTTCTGGTGAAAAATCATATTAAGGCCTTATTTGACATGGACCCCATATTGAAAGAAGATGCAATCGCTTTGCGTAGTCTTTCAAATGATATGACCAAACATTTACGATCATTGGAGGTTCTGGGCGAACCAGTAAAAAGTTGGAATTCTTTAATAGTTCATTCAATATCATTGAAATTAGATTCCACTACGAGACGTGAATGGAAATGTGGATCTTCAAAACAAGAAACTGTTTCCATAGATAACTTAACAAATTTTCTAACTGAACATTGCAAATTTTTGGAAAGTATTCAATCTTATCATCAAAATAGCATTCCAAGCAGAACAAAAACAACTAGAGGTTTATTATCTAGCAATCAAATACCTACATGCTATTATTGTAATAAAGATCACACAATATTCAACTGCAGATCTTTCATTGATCTAAAGATTTCAGCTAGGAATGCGGCAGTTAAAAAACTCAATCTATGCATCAATTGCTTACGAAAAAATCATCGTACTGGAGAATGTCGTTCAATTTCATGCAGAAAATGTGAACGAAGGCATCACACACTTTTACATTATAATAATCCATTGACTAAAAATCAAGATTCGAATCAAGCAAGTTTATCAAATAATAACGTCACAGTTCATGCTACTGAATTTATTGATGAGTCTGACACTAACCAAAATAAATAATAATAAGATAAATAAGATTTATGTAAAAGATTGAATTGACCACTACAGTCCACTAATCTATCCATCACTGGTATTGGCCAAACAGTGACACGTGCTGTCAAGCAAACCTTCGTTACCTTGGTATCTAAACAAAGTTCATTCACACTGAAACTGGAATGTTTAACCTTACATAAAATAACGGGCTTGATTCCCTCCATTTCTATTGATGTGTCAAAATTGAAAATACCTCCGAATATTGTTCTCGCAGACCCATCTTACAATGAACCAGGCCCAATTGACATTCTCATTGGTGCTGATTATTTTTGGGATTTAACCAGTATAGGTCAGATGAAACTAGGAAAAAATCTCCCAGTTATGCAAAAAACTCAATTTGGATGGGTTGTATCAGGAAAAAAAAACTCTCAAGGTTACAGTTTTTCTTCGAATGTTTCATGCAATTTAGCTCAGAACGATGAGTCTTTGGATGACAGTTTATTGAAATTCTGGGAAATTGAAATGTTTATCCCATTAATACTGATTCATATAGTGAAATTGCATTCGAAGAATTATTCATGAAAACAACAAAAAGAAGTTCTGATGGGCATTTCATTGTTGACTTGCCGTTTGAAGAATCACCAAATGTTCTCGGAGATTCTTTAGATTTCTTAGAATGCAACCAAGCCGTTTTTGACATTAGAGAAAAAACTGAACAAAAATACAGATCTAAAAACACAATACTCAAATTTCTTGAAAGAGTACGGATTGTCAGGACACATGTCACGTGTGGCCAACGTGGATACTGAAAAACCACATTTTTTCTTTCCTCATAATTGTGTATTCAAGGAGGATAGTACTACAACAAAATTGAGAGTTGTTTTTGATGGCTCAGCCAAAACATCAAGTGGTATCTCTCTCAACAATATTCTTCGCGTGGGTCCAACCCTTCAGGAAGACCTCTTTTCAATTGTTTCACGAGTAAGAAAGTATCCTATCATGTTAACTGGAGATTTGGCCAAAATGTATCGCCAGGTTTTCGTTAACGAACATCAAAGAAACTTTCAACTCATTCTGTGGAGATCAGATCCACATTCTACTCTTGATATATTCCAATTAAACACTGTTACTTATGGCACGTCATCTGCCTCATTTTTGGCTACACGGTGTGTCAAAGAGCTTTCTAATGAGTGCGAAAATTCCGACCCACAGATAAACAAAATAATTGCCAAAGACTTTTATGTGGTTGATCTATGCACAGGTGGTTCATCTATCGATGAGGTTAAGTATATTGAAAATCGAGTTTCTGAAATTATGCAATCAGGTGGGTTCGAACTGAGGAAATTTTTATCAAATTGCTTAGAAATCATTGATGAACCGCACAAAACCGAAGTAATTTTGGAATTCGGTGAGCGACACGATAACAAAACCCTTGGTTTAGTGTGGAATTCCAAATCAGACACTTTCAGTTATTCCATTCGGGATATTTCTGAAAAAATAACCACTAAAACATCGATATTATCAATAGTTTCCAAAATATCCGATCCTCTTGGCTTATTAGCTCCAGTTATAATAGTGGCAAAATTATTGATTCAACGACTGTGGCAATCTAAAATTGGATGGGATGAATCTATTCCTATGAATATTTTCACTACTTGGATGCGTTTCAAATCTCAACTCGAAGATTTGAATCGTATAAAAATTCCAAGACTTATAATGATAAAGAATCATGTTGTTTTGGAACTTCATTGTTTCTCAGATGCTAGTGAATCTGCCTATGGCACTTGTATCTATTTAAAATCTGTTGATGATATGGGAAATATCAATGTCAGCATCCTTTGTGCTGAATCTAGAGTGGCACCTTTGAAAACGGTGACTGTTGCACGTCTAGAACTTTGTGGTGCTTCATTATCTTATCAACTGTTCACCCTGGAGAAGATGGCATTGTTCGTGCAGCCACAATCAGAACATCATCAACTGTCTTGAAAATACCTGCCGTTAAGCTTTGTATTCTACCTATGGATGAAGATAGTGAAACCAATTGTTGAAGCCCCAAGGCTGTCAAGGGGGGCGGCATGTTCGATATTACTTTCTACTTCTTTGAAGATTTTGTTGTTTCCTACAATTGCTTATGCTTTTGGAAGCAAATCAGTATGCTGTTTCCTGGATACAAGAAAAAACAAGATTTTGATTCTCGATATTATTCTGTTGCATATTATATATAATTTGTCAATTTGTAATTCATTCTAAATAAAAGGCCAAAAGATTAACCACTCAAATGTCGTTTCACAAAGGTAGTTAGAATAAAATGGGAGTTTTGAATTAAATTGCATTGGTTGAAGGTATTTTTTGAGGTGTAGCTTATGGATAATTCAAATTTTTTTCTATCATATACAAGGTGATTGGAAATATTTTGTTCGTGAGAGAAAAAGCTGATAATTATTTTCCTAATTGAAGAAACTTATTAACAAACTGGAATTTTTTTATGGAATATATGGGTGATTTGAAATATTTTGTCCAGCTCGTGTTTCCTTCGTGCTAAGACTTTTTCTGAATACTGAAAATTATAAAATCATTTTATACAAGGTGAAAATATCATTTTTCTGCAGAGTAACAAGAGAATGAGAATAATTTTCCAAATAATAGGAGCCAAGGGATTTTTTTTCATTTTCGATGAGAATAAACGAAAAGCAACTTTCGTTGAATTCAGATACATTGCCAATTTTTGAAAAAGAGTGTAATGAGACATGACCATGGAGGAGAAAGAGAATGGATAGGAAATTTCCTTTCCGGTTTCCGAGGCAGAGCTCGCTAGAGCGATGAGGCGTAGTTCAAAATTTTGTTTTTCAGCAATTATCGACAGGGTTAATCAGGGTGTTTTCTATTTCGTTTTTGGATTGATTTCGATTTGATTTAGGTAGTTTTACTGTACACGTTGCGTTAGTAGGAGTTTTGGAACTTTTGTGAGGTTCTCTGATGATCTGAATATCAGAGGATGGTTGATACTCTGGAGTTTCCAGACTAAGATCTAGTGAAATTTTTTGGATTCCGAAAGTAACGTTTGGGTGCGTTGAATGTGAAGCTTCATCGATGATGTCATCTAGTTCTCTCCAGAACGTGTTTGCTTCTTCAGTTCCAGAAGATTCCCTATAGGTTTGGGTATCTTTCGTGTGGATTCCGACTCGAGATAGGGCATCTACGTTGTTGTTCAACTTTCCTTTTTTATAGATGATAGTATAATCATATTCGTCGAATTTAATCCGCCAAGGTAGGAGGTCTGAATTCGGTTCTTTCAATGAGGATAACCACCGGAGTGGTTTATGATCGGTTTTTTGTAAAAGAAATTTCCAGAAATATAAGGGCGAAAGTATTTGGTGGCCCAAACGATCACAAGCAAATCATTCTCAATGACTGAGTAGTTTTGTTCCGAGTCGTTTGAAGTCCTAGACGCAAACGTGATAGGAAGGTCTTGGCCAATTGTACCCTGGGACAAAACGGCACCCAAAGCGAATTTGGATGCATCAGTAGTGAGGTTAAAGGTCTTAGACAAATCGGGATACTGCACAATAGGGTCGTTCATCAATAGATTCTCACAAGTATTGATATACTCTAAGAATTCTGCATTATGTTCGATTTCAGCCCTTTTTTTCAGGCATTTGGTTAACGGTTCAGTCAATGTGGCAAAGTTATTTATAAATCGAAGGTTATATCCTAACGGACCTGAGAAACCTTCGATCTGTTTGGTTGTTTTTGGAACAGGCAAGTTATTTATCGCTCTAATTTTGTCAGGGTTTGCTTTAACGCCCTCAGGGGTCAATACGTGGCCCAAGTACGCAACTTCTTTTTGAAGAAACTCTGACTGGTCGAGCTGAATTTTGAAATTAGAGCTTCTTAATCGATCAAAAACCGATTTAAAGTGCTCGAGGTGCTCTTGCAGGGATGTCGAGAAAATGATTATATCATCGAGATATACCAGACCTTTCTTCATTCTGATTACCACGTAATATATTATGCATAACGCTCTGAAATGACGCCGGAGCATTATTCAGCCCGAACGGCATCCTCATGTACTCATAATGACCCTGTTTTGTGTTAAAAGCTGTTTTCTCGATATCGCATTCCTCCAATTCAATCTAGTGGAAACCGCTGGCCAAGTCTAAGGTCGTAGAATACTGGTATTTTCCCAGTTCATCTAACAGATCTGTAATGTTGGGCAAGGGATATTTGTCATCTATCGTTTTCTCATTGAGTTTACTATAGTCAACAACCACCCTCCATTTCTGCTTCCCAGAGGCATCTGCCTTTTGGGGATGACCTAAATAGGTGATGACCAAAAAAGCTGCTTGGCCTGATCATTTTCTGTTCAAGCATTTTATTGATTTGATTCTCTACTTCTTGTTCATGAATAAATGAATACCGGTAGGATATGGTGTAAACTGGCACTTCATCGAATATTTTGATTTGGTGTTTAACGCGGCTTGTAGAAGTTAGCGGTGTATTTTCACAGTAAAAAATATCTGAATATTCCTTGCATTGTGAAAGTATTTCAGTTCTTTCCTCGTCCTTCAAATGGTCAGAACGAAGTTTTGAGAAATCTAGTCTTTGTTTTGGGGTCTCGTCAAAATTTTGTGGATCAAATGCTTGACTTTCATCTTTTTCAAAAGTTTCAGCTAAAAAGTTTCTGAAAAGTTTAACGTCATTGGTTCAGTGTGTTGTTCGAGATGGTAGTAATTGCCTTTCCTTATTTGCAAGTGTCAAACATTCCGGTATTTCACAATTATGAAAACGTTGGTGAGGTATTAAAATTTCACCAATTTTAACGAAAGTTTTGTCATGAATAACCTGTTCTGTTCTAGGAGCTATAGTTATTAGATTCAGATAACTTTTTTTTCGTCTTTTGAAATTGAAGTTTAGTTTTTGCAAAAGGGGTAATGAGATAACCACTACCAAAATCTAAATTGGCTTGTAAAAGATTGAGGTTATCAGGACCAATTAAACCTTTAAAAATGTTGTGGAATTTGAAGAGGAAGAACTCTGGAAAACAGTCAAAACAATGAATGGATCATATTTTTTCAAATTTGGAAATAGTACCTGAACCATTTCTGGCTCAATAAAAGATTGTGTAGAACCCGAATCGATCGAAAGTTTTGCTTTATACTCTGGGAAAATTATATACGACAATTCACTAGAGACAGTACTATTGAAAGATTTCAGGGCCTAAGTTACATTGTTGGTATTCAAATCGTCCTGGAAATTCTCTTCAGTATCGTTCAAATATGTATCCCGATTTTCGTCAACACTATAGTACTCTGGATTTCCATCCAAATTTTCCTCAAAATAATATTCTTGCTCTGGATTTTTAGGGCATGAATCGCTCACTACCGTATTAAACAATTCTTCTAGAATGAAATTTTTCTGGGATTGTTGTTGAAATGAATTTGAAGGTCCCTATCTATTTGCTGGGAAATTTCTGTTCGAAATGCTCATAGGGGTTGGTTTCTCAAATATATTGCGAGTCAATACGCTCATAGGCGTGGGTTTGGAAAAATTCTGAGTCTGATTGTATCTGAAAACATTTCTATTTTGCATTGGTTGTTTGAAAACTTGCGAGTTCGTCAAAAACCTTTGTGGTTGATTAGGTGGTCTAGGTTGTATAGGTATTGGTTGATTTGGAAATGAATTTTGCGAACTAAAGAAATCATTAGGTGTATTGAATTTTTTTGAAAAGAGTTGAGTTTGTGTGCTTTGAATTTGCGCCCTTGGATGCGGTGAATTTGTTCCAATCGGAGCTCTATTTGAAAATTTTTGAAAGTTTCGAACATTATTCTTTCAAAACAAATTGCAAAGCTTCACTCAGAGACGTAGGTCTCATACATCTAATAGTGGTTCCTAGTGGTTCTTTGAGTCCCGAAAGGTAGGTCCTAAGAGCTAAGTTACCGTATAACTCTCTCTTCAGTACCTTGGAAGCATTTGTCGTTTCATGTGAATGAATTCAATTACATAAGAGATTCAATATATTCAAACATCTATCGTAAAATTGTTGGGGCTTTTCGTTCTGTGACTGTCTAAGCATTACTAAATCCCTATTCAAGCAAGAACTACGTACTTTAAAGAACGAAGACCGTTTTCAAAAAGAGGAAATATATTTATTCAGACAAGTTGTTCGTATGAAAGATACAACAAGACTGAATTTTAATAATGTCACATAAAATGGTGAGAAAATATGATGTTGACTTTTTCTGGAAATGCCGGCTATTTAATACTGCAGCGTCGGCGCTCCTTGGCTGGGTCATAGACCTAGTCGGCTGGTTGAACGTACTTCTGTGGTACGTAACTCCTCCCTCCTAAGATGAAGTTTTGGATGGGACAAACAAAACTTCTGGATACTGCTGGGGCTGTGCGGCTTCCTTGGATTATTTCTTGAATTTTCTGAACTCATTCAGACAGATGTGAATGATTCCTATAATGGCGAATATGTATAAGGGAATCGTCCAGGGATGATGGCTGGGAAACGTGGAACGATGTAAAGCTAGGGGTTGAAGCCTATTTCCTCGTAGTTGGACTTCATGTAGTTCGTCAAGTGGGACATCGTTGACTTGGAGCTTGGTTTTGTCTATTTTCTGCTCGTGTATTGTAATTTTGGGAAGAAATAATGGTTTTCCTTTGGTTTCTCCCTTCTCGTTAGTATATCCATGTCCGGAAGTTTCGATACTACATTGGTACGGGATTTCGATGAGGAATGATCCTTTCAGCATAACGAAGTCGGTTTCGTCACATCGAGTTTGATTTTTTTCTTGTTGAGGAAATATAGCGATATACTTCGATTCGCTGACCTCCTCAATTAGGGGGTTGTTCACCACTATCGTTACTGTTTGGTATATGGCTTCGTTGTATTTTACTAGAAGAATTGAAAAGATACTATCGCTTCCATGGGTTCCATCAATCAGGTAGTTGTTCTAGCATAGATAATTCGGATTCAAATTACGGCATGGTTCAGAGTCGTATTGGAACATATCATTACTCATTGCGAAAAAGGAGTTTTTAGGGATGATTGTGGTGAAATTTCGAGTAGGTATTGAATAAAGGTGGTAATGTGAGAAGGTATCGGGATGTAATAGAGGGATATGTAATGCAAAAACCAGTTTTGTATTCGAGAAAAATGCATCAACAGGTGTTATATCATATTATCTATGGATATCTCCAATTTCTGAATAGACCAATTGATCTTTGGAATGATATTTCAGGAGCGAATCGAATATTGATTTTATATCATCGATAGATATTATACTATGGTGTGAAGTGCCAAGTTTAGCGAAAGAAATTGCGTTTTCAATATTGGTGAGAATTGGAAGTAATGTATCCAAGTTGAACTTTATTTGTGTATATGTATCTATTATCGACAAAAAATAAGTGCTATTATTATTAAGCTCTTCGATACTTTCCTTGATCACATTTTGATTATGAACCATAAGTGAAAATGTTTTATTGTTATTTTCAAATAGTTTGTGAGTCAATGATATTTGTTGATTCATTGAATGAACGATTTGATTTTCGTTGTTCTGAATTTTTCAATGGCTGCATCATAACGCTCGGCATCTTCCTGATCTAAGTTACCGGAAATAGATTTAACAATATTTCCAAGTTCATTGATCAAATTTCGTTTTTTCCGAATCGATAAAGGGTAAGTTGCTTGAAGTTTTTCTTTAACCGATTACAACTGGTAGTCTATATGTTGTTCGGTGTATAGATGTAAAGTAGGTTGAACTGAGGTCCTTTCGATTTTTGAGTGATGATTTTATTGTATTATAGTGATGAGTACGCTCTTCCATTTCTTCTGAAATTGGTTTGAAATCAATATAATGAAGAAAGGTGTGTGTGTGGCTACTTTAATGTTTTCTGTCCCTAGCAGAAAGGGCAGAATCCCTGGGTTGTCCTTCAGGTTCGTTATTTGTACGTTCTTTGATGATGTTAGGTAAATTATCGTTAAGAGTAGGAGGGTTCTGTAACAAATTTTGTTTTGTTATGATTTTTCGGGGTTTTTTGAAAATGTTTTTGTGGTAGGTATTGCGTTCAGTTTTAACCCTTGGTCAGTGACAACAGTTTCTTTTATGAATGGAACGTTCAGTTTTTTTCCACGAGTTTTTACGTAATGTCGATAGACTTCGCCACCTTCAGGATAGCTGACCGGATTTTCGCGAGTGAGATTTCGTTTTTCTATCGTCTTTTCTTTTTGTTGTTGGGAAGTGTCGTGAATTTGATTGAAAATCAATTGGGTTCTGTCTTTGTGTTCCTGAATATAATTATTCAAAATTTCGTGGTTTATGTCAATATCAAATGGATCTTTTGTATCGATATGTCCATTCACAATATCTATTGGTTTTTGTTTCGTCAAAGAATATATAGAGTGGTTATATCCGAAAATAGCATAAGGCAATGAGCTTGTTATTTCAGAACGGGGATTTTCAACTTTCAACACTCTCAAGTATTCAAGCAAGGTTGAATGAAGGCGCTCTACAGGGGCGTTGCTAGTTGAATTTTTGGGAGTGATGAAATGAATGTAATTTTGTGAAGTTTTGTGAAGTCAGTCACAGTGGAGTTTTTGAATTCGGCTATGATTTTTAGTGGTAGTCCGTGAAATGACATGAATTTGATGAGACTTTCGACAATAGAAGAAGCATTTGCGGATGTAAGAGGAAAAGCTTGAGCATATTCAGAAAAAGTATATATGATGGTGAGGAATTTTTGTCCGTTGGCCTGGAAAACATCGATATGAACAATTTCAAACGGTTTTTTGGGTGTTGGTGTTATTTGAAAGTTACTTTTTGGTGGTCCTCTATCATATTTCGATATTTGACATACTTCGCACTTATTAATATAATTCCTGACGTCGTTAGCAAGGTTAGGCCAATAATATTTTTTCTTGATTTGTTGTATGGTTTCTTGAATTCCGCGATGATTTGTTTTTGTTTCATGATTATAAACTGTTTAATCAGTTTGAATGTGTAGTTTTTGAAGGTTTGCATCATTAGGTTGCAGAGATTTTCGAACATTTCGTTCGATTTGTCATCATTGAAATAAAATGCACAAGTTTTTCGAGGCTGACCGAAATCACTGAAAAATGTTATGATTGGGGAAAGGTCATTGTTTACTATGTATATATTCCATATTTTTTTATGTTCGGTTCCCATAACGTTTTACTGTTTTTTTTTCTTGGTAAGGTTGATTTTGTAATATGTATTTGATTTTGAAAGACATTGATAGGTGATTCGCTTGGGTTGATTTCTTGTACGGGATTTTCGGCATTTGTATGTACAGTTTCGTTATCTTCTTCGGGTTCCTCAGAGTTTGAAATTGAGTCTCGAAACCAATTTTCTGGTACTGAGCTCGATGTGTCGGTTTCTAATTCGATTTCGGCTTCATTCGGGGTTTCGTCAAGGTTGTTAGATATTGAGGTGTTGTCTTCTTGTGGATGCTTCTGTGCAATGGTGAAGCTTTTCATATATTGTAGAAACGGAGAAGTTTCTTCAATATCTTGTGGATTTGTCCTAGAACTGCAGGGCTGTGGTTTTATTTCATTGGGATGGATTTCAATACTTGAGAGGGCATCTGCATTGGTGTTTTTCTTGCCTTTTTTGTAGATAATGCTGTAATCAAATTCTTCTTATTTCAACTTCCAACGGACGAGTCTTGAATTGGGTTCTTTCAGAGACATCAACCATTGAAGCGGCTTATGGTCTGTACAGATGAAAAATCTTCTGCCGAAAATATATGGTCGAAAATATTTGCCAAAAGTTCTTTCTCAATTGTGGTATAGTTATGTTCCGCGTCATTTAGTGTTCTAGATGCGTATGCAATGGGACGGTCAGAACCAATAGGACCCTGTGACAGAATAGCACCAATTGCCGAATTTGAGGCGTCCGTAGTAATGATGAACGGTTTGTCAAAGTCGTGGTACTGTAATATCGGGTCATTTGTCAAAATAGTTTTACAATGATTGAATGCTTTAATGGAATTTTCATCATGTTTGATTGTGGCGCCTTTTTTCAGACAAAGTGTGAATGGTCTTGTAATTTTGGCAAAATCTTTAATAAATTTACGGTTGTATCCCAAAAGTCCAAGAAATGATTTAATTCGTTCCGTAGTTTTCGGGATGGGATATTGCATAATGGCTTTAATTTTATCCGGATTTGGTTTGACACCTTCTGATGTTACAATATGTTCGAGAAAAGAAACTTCTTTCTTGAGAAATTCTGATTTATCAATCTGAATTTCCAAGTTTGTTTCGCGTAGCCACTGAAATACTTTTTTCAGGTTGATGATATGTTCTTGTAAAGATGTTGAGTATACACTAATATCATACATGTATAATAAACATATATTATTCTGGAGACCTTTTAAAACGTCGTCCATTACCCTACTGAGAGTAGCCGGAGCGTTTCGCAACCCAAAAGGCATCCTCAGATAATCGTAATGGCCATTTTCGACATTGAAAGCTGTTTTTGGAATGTCTTCCGGGGCCATCTCTATCTGATGAAAGCCACTTGCCAAATACAATGTAGAGAAATACTGGCACCTACCCAGTTTATCCAATACATCGCTTATATTTGGCAGGGGATACCGATCTTCAATGGTTTTTTCATTGACTTTCCGGTAGTCCACCACAATTCTTCATTTCTTTTTCCCACTGGCGTCCGCTTTTTTTGGGTACTATCCAAATAGGTGAAGACCAGGGAGAATAACTGGGGCGGATAATATTTTGCTCTAACAATGAATTTATTCGTTTTGCAACTTCTTCCTCATGAATGAAGGGGTATCTATAAGATTTTGTGTATACAGGGAGTTCATCTTTCGTTTTTATTTGGTGTTTGACTTTATTCGTAAAAGTAAGCTTTTCTCCTTCATAATGAAAAATGCCTGAATATTTTTAGCATAATTTGACGATGTGCGATTTTTCTTCATCATTGATATGGTCTGTTCGAATGAGATTTCGAATTTCATGTTCGTCTGTATGTAAAGTGTCAATATCAGCATGATAAAGTTCATAGTTTTGAACAGGAAATGATAATGTATTTAGTGGCTTGAACAATTCCATTTCGCATTATTGATCGTTTGGATTTTCTAACTCTACCAAAGCGTATCCGTTATTGGCTGTAGTTAGTGTTTCTCTGATGAAACATTTATTAATTTTTGTAGGCGGTACAATTATATAACCTGATAATTGATTCACAGGAATTTTTATTATGGTTCCTGTATTTGGTTCCAGTTCGACAAAAAATAAAAGCTTTTTCTGGGTCTCATAATACTGAATGTAGATTTGTAAATTCGGAGTATATTAAATTGAACTAGAAAAATCGATTTGAGCATTCATCTAAGCCGATCAATCCATCGAAATATTGATGAAATATAAATAAACGAAACTTCAGTGGTTGCTCTGAGTTGAACTCTTCAAAAGTTGGAATGCTAGCACAATAATGACGCTGTGAT
Organism: Zygogramma bicolorata; assembly: GCA_032362365.1. Classification (NCBI taxonomy): domain Eukaryota; kingdom Metazoa; phylum Arthropoda; class Insecta; order Coleoptera; family Chrysomelidae; genus Zygogramma; species Zygogramma bicolorata. Next base: position 175,351 of record JAVJAQ010002223.1, on the reverse strand, counting down.
TGTTGAAAAACTGATGTGACTACGAAGGGTTCTTTAAAAAATTTTTTAGAGTAATATATTTTTGCAATTTCGGGGTTTAGGAAAGATTTTGTTGCTCCAGTATCTATCAAGAGTTTCATAGGTGGATTTTTGATTTGAATATAAGTCAATTCTTCTCTGTCTACATGGTATTGAGTTCGGTTATGTTTCGTTTGGGTGTGGCCCTGCATGCTGAAAATTCTGATTGTCAGTCTCGTCATAATAGGAACATTGTTTGGTTTCGTCTACGTATTTTTCATTTGAATAGTCTTCCTGTGGAAAATATGAATCATGTTTCATAATTTTGATCATATTCAATATTATGAAGTTCCTCGGAGACGAAGGTACGTCTCTGATTTGACTTATTCTGGAAGTGATTTCGGGGAGGTTGTTGAAAGGAAGGTCTATTTTTCGAAAAATTTTGTGTACCTACTAACAATGCTCATCGGGGTTGGTTGTGAAGTGGATGGCCCGTTATTGGGTTTCCAAACATTCCGCGGTGGTTGTATTTGAATAGGTCCTCTAGGAAATTGGGGCTGGTTTGAAAAATTTTGATTTTGTTGCAATTGTCGAGAAATATTTTGTTGTATTTGTGGTCTATTAGGTTTAAAATTTTGAGACTGTTGAACAAAATTTGAATTTTGAGGTTTTGTTACGTTTAGTGACCTTTGAGGAGTGAAATTACTGAAGTGAGATTTTTGTAAATATCGAATGTTATTATCTTCGATGATATATTGTTGTGCTTCAGCTAAATTATTTGGTCTCATTGATCTGATCATTGAACTTTGGGGTTCTCTCAAACCAACGAATAATGTATGCAATGCATGTGAATCATAGAATAATTTTCTACTTATTTTTACTTGCTCATTTATTGCGTGTAAATTAACATAGTCGTGGAGAAGATTGAGCATAGAAACAACTCTTGAAAAAAAGTTTAGTGAATTTTCGTTTGGATTTTGTCTCAAAGAGCCTGAATCTGGTAATAAACTACTTTCATTTCTCCGATCGCCAAAGTGGGTGATAATTAAATCTTTAATACCATTCCAATTATTACTACCGCTGATAGAAAATATTTCTTCGGCCGGTCCAGTCAATTTGGAAAAAATACTATTGAGCAGAAGTTTATTTTGTGCACAGTAAATATTTGCGGGAGTGGCGGATATGTTTTCAATAAATCGGTACATGTTGAAATGAATCGATAAAGTCTGCATGGATTACCATTGAACTCTGCTATGATTTGAAACTTTTGCAAATCAAAGACTGGTACTACTGCCATGGTGGAATTGACTATACTTTCTAATTGTCTAGTTCGATTATTATCTATACTGAGAGCTTCTAATGATTGATTTAAATCTTACTCAATTTCTGCACTAATATCACTTATTGAATCAGGAAAAATTGAGGAGCCTGACATATAGGATCACAGAAAAAGGAACAATGGGTAACTCACGAAAAAATCCTTTCCATCGTCTGGTGCCGGAGATTTCGGGTACTTGAAGTCCTGGAATCTGCCTCTGGAACTGCAGTTGAACCGGTGGTGGTACTTTCAGCTTCAGAATTTTTCTTTCGTTGCGGCAACAACTTATCTGGTTCTTCTCGATGAAGAGTTCAAACTCAAGGATATCTAAACCGATAGATGCCTTCGAGATCCTACAACGACTGCGCCAATTACGTACTTCAAAGAACGAAGACCGTTTTTAAAAAAAAAGACGAAATATATTTATTTAGACAAGTTGTTCGTATGAAAGATACATCAAGACTGAATTTTAATAATGTCACATAAAATGGCGAGAAAATATGATGTTGGCTTTTTCTGGAAATGCCGGCTATTTGATACTGCAGCGTCGGCGCTCCTTGGCTGGGTCATAAGACCTAGTCGGCTGGTTGAACGTACTCCTGTGGTACGTAACTCAAGACTCATCTCTTTGATCGGCAAAGTCATTAGTCAATGTAGTTTTCAATTCTTGCCAATTTAAAACACTCTGTATATTTGCTACTACTTTAGCGTTGCCTGATAATGTTGAAATAAGACAGTTCAGTGAGTAAATGTTTTGAAAATTATTTACGTTAGTTGTTTCATAAAAATTTGTTATAATAGAATCACATAGAGAAAGACATCTATTTAGGTCATTGGGATTGCCGTCAAACTCTGGCACACACTTCAAATATCCCGGCACTGGGTCAGTTGAAGGGTTTTTCGCGATTAAATTTGAATTTTTTAAAGTGTCTGATGTTGTTTTAAATGACACTGAATATCAAACTAACTCACAGTAAAATCGTAAAGACTTTGAGCATCCTTTTATAAGTAAAACCACTGGTTCCTTGATTTTGAATTCCCCAGAAAGACTGCCTTGCGAGATAGGACGATTCTGTTTCAATCCCCGATGATCTGCCTGTCGAGGGTAGCTTCAGGTCCACGATGGCCTGGGTTTCTTGAGTTTCGAAGAGCCGCTCCGTCGCAAATACCTCCACAGCACGAACCAACAATTTCGATACTCGATTAAGTGTTGAAACAAAAATTGGTCGTTCGATACGTTCAATTTCGAGTATCCTACCGATTGCGCCAAATATAACTTTTGGATTTCAAATTCCATTTTTTTGAATCAAAATTTATTAAATGAAATACATCTGACTTGTTGAACGGTTACAAATTGAATGAATGCTCAACTAAATGTTCCCACAAAGAAGGAAAATCTGACACATCAGTTTCCAGAAAGTGGCAGAGACTGCATCAGCATGTTCAGCGATTCACATGTGAACGGTCGACATAATTCACGCTAAGACACTGCAAGGGAGTCTAGGTGGCAGAGCCATGTTATGCTCACAACACAAAGTGTTGAAAGGAGACAGCTTAGTAAGTGGTTTAAAAGTATTCAACATTAAGTGCCGTACTTACCGCTGAAGCCAAACCGACTAGTGAGGATCATAAAATCAGTTTTTAGCTGAATAGGCCATTGAGAGAGGCTCGTACGAAGTGAGGTGTTTTCGTTTTATAGGCTCCTGGAGGAGAGAGGAATGCTGAAAGGAAGCGATAGGTTTATGAGTCTTTTTGGGGACTAGGTGAAAGAGCTGCGGGAAGCAATCCAACGAGAGATGTGCGTAGAAGGCGCAGTTTTGCGAATTCGCAGAGATATTTTCCTTCCAGAAGATTTGGCTTGACGAGAGGCGTATTATGGAACAACTGAAGAGGCGCAGTTTCGTGAGGTCGTAAAGATTTTTTTGATTGAAGAGGCATTTTTTTAAGGAGATTTGGTTCTCGATGAGAGGCACGTTTTGAGGATGTCGATTAGGCGCAGTTTTGGGAAGTCATAGAGAGAGGCATCGATTTTTTCTTCGCGAGTTTTCTGTTGGAGAACTGTTGTGCGAGTTGTTTTTTTGGCGTGAGTGATATATCATTCGAGGAGTTCTAGAAATTTTTTTTTCTCTATGAAGGAGGCTGCAGAATTCCTTTACCAGGATCCCCTGCTGAGTAGAAGTCTCACATTGGAAAACAATTTTCCATAAGTGTGGTACCGACAAGAAAGTTACCATATCTGAATAAATGCACATTTTATTTCTTGTCGGTGGTTATTGTTGGTTAAATTGTTTTAGTGGGATAGAAGGTATTCGTAATATAGGTGCGCACCGCAATTTTTTTCGTTATAGACTTTGTCTCAGATAGGACTATATTATTGTGTACATAATGTACACTGCGCAGTTTACTTTAATTCTGGTAATAGAACTATGATTTATGCCTCAGACGAAATGAGATAGATAAAGTAGTTATTATTCGGTATCAATAACTTTTTGTGTGAAATCTGAATTGAAGAGACAATTTTTCATGAACAGTTAGCATGAAAGTTCACATCGCACTGAGAATTGAAGACTTCCGCAAGAATACAACAGGTCAACATGGGGGACCTCGTATAGGTCATCGTCATCATCACGTGAGGTAAACCTTGCTCATGATGACCGCATTTTCAATCCAGGTGAAGTTGTTCGAGTTCAACGGCGACGAGTGAAGTATCGAAACGTCGACCAAGAGATTCGCGCAGTTCGCGAAGTGCTCAGAAACTCAGACTACGTTTAATCGAGTCTGGCAGGTAAAAGTATTTCAGTTTTGCTGAGACGCGCCTGTATTACACACACCTACGCGAGTAATCCAGTTTAAGCGTGGAGAATTCATCAATTACATAACACTTGAGAGCGCTGAGTGTCATTCTGCTAACCAGTTACCAGGAGAAGGAGAGATGTAGGCATTTGTGGCCTACCATTGCAGCACAGTTGGAGAAGTAGTCGAGTCGCAGATTTAAGAGAACAAGAACATCCTAGGCATGTACTGGTAATGTTTGCCGGACAGTCAGCAGTTTATCAAACTATTAGTTGTGGAGTAGTAGTATCAGCCATCATTGTAAGCGAATGGCAATCCAACCAAGATGAAAGGAAGATTGGGTTGTTTGAGGAACCAGTACCAGAGGATCAGGCTAGCTCTTTGCAAGTCCATGTTTATGTGACCACCCTGTACCAGAGGAGTGGATAGAATCATTTTTCTCCACGCGGCAAATAGACAATTCAGTGCGTCCAAATCCCGAAGTGAAGAATTTTGGCACCGTGAGCCGGACGTTGCAGAAAGTGTTGAACGTTTTCACCCCGGAAAATTCGTAAAAACTTTGACTTCCCGTCATAGACTTTTTGGTTAACGCGAAGTAGTGCGTGTGGAGTCCAAATGAATGGTTTGCACTACAATGCTCATTGTTATAGTCTCCCAAGTCGACGGCAGTAACGGCAGTAGCAGCGGCGCCGTCCAAAGCGTCGAAATCCTTGGTTCCTCGGTATCGTGAAATAGGTTACCTACTCTCATTGTCACCATTGTCATCGACCACCTGTGATCGTGCGCGTTCAAAGCGATTGCGAGTGCAGTGCGCGCGCGCGCGAAAAAATTGTTAGACGCGGAATAATATTGTATAGGGGTAGCCATATGTTGGGTTACAGTGTTCGAATGGGTGCGCGATATTGTATGCCACAGAAACTACCATACAAACGTTAGTCATAAGGTATATATTGGAAGTTATAAGAACATTTAATAGATTTTGATGTAATTTTTCAATTGGGTGAACGGGGGTGAGTCAGAAAATATTCAGATGGGAAGATGGTGTTGGCTGTGGTCTTTAATTGAAATGTTATGGCATTGGGTAAACCCAGAATATTTTCGTTGGGGAGGGGGTTGTAATAATGCTTATCAACACTTCCATTCCATTTCTAATGCAACCCATATAAGTGTTGCACTCTGTATGCATGTTTTATTCGAACGTATGGCAATTTCATTTAAGATTCTCTATCACGAATATTCATGAATGAACGATGTTACTAGGTACAGACGATGAAATAAGATAAATCGGTGGACTAAAGAAGAATTCTCTCAGTACCAGTCCGACGAATGGTTCCATTGATCCAGCATGGGCGAGCTTGCATGATAAATGAATTGAGAGTGGACGAAGAAGTCGCTCTTTGGGGGTCGCGCTAGGAAGTTGATCGAGAGATCTCCGCGAGCGGGAATCGCGCGTCAAGCGCAGGGGGCACGCGTAGTCCCTTCCTAAGTTATGGGATCGCGTCTCGGGTCACGAAGGTAGAATTTATTTATAATCGGGAAAAATTATAATATCAGAAATTCGTGTGCATAAGTGTCGTTTGACTTTGAATATATTCGAATATGGAAGCCAAGAAAAATATGAAATGGAAGCTGCCCAGGAAATCACAATGAAATGTTGACAGAGGACCAACTTGGTATGTCAATTTTGATGTGTGTTAACGTAAAATACCATTTTATTCACTTCTAGGAAAAGAAGCCAATATTTTTTATTTCTGTTGCATATAGAAATATTGATCATATATTGGGGGATTTACAGACACTTTCTGGTACATGATAGTTATTGAGATGGGCATTAGGGCGGCTGATAATATATATTTAGCCGGTAGGGCAATATAGAGGCATACTAGGTGTAACTATTTTGGCTTAAGTGTGAACTAGTTGAAAAGTGTGATAATACAAAAATAATACCCTTTCAGCAATTATATATATATATATATATATATATATGTATTATTTTCTTTCCTGTTGGTAACAGGAAAGGAAAAAGGGAAGAGAGGTGTTATTTACATGTCTGTCGGTAAGAGCTGTTCATTTAGAAGTGGCACATTGATTGAACACTTACTCAGCGATGATGGCACTAAGAAAAATGGAATTACGAAGAGGGCAAGCGAAGGAACTGTACTCCGATAATGGTACCAATTTCAGGGAAGCTTCTGTAGAATTGAATTATGCAATTTGACTATTGGATACAATGAAAATTAATCAAACCATGCTCGAGAAAGGAACAATCTGGAAATTTTCACCAGCGGCTTCACCTCATATGGCAGGAGCATAGAAGAGACTTCATCGATCTGTGAAAAACACATTTTCTGTAATTCTGAACAAGAAAGTACTCAAAGATGAACTAACGTTGTTTGCAGAATGTGAAAACATTGTGAAATCTTGGCCCTTAACGAAAGTTTCAGTGGATCCCAACGACTTGGAACCACTGACACCCAATCATTTCCTTTTGGGTGCAGAAAATCATCTCACGTCCTTTGAAGATTTGAACAAAAACCGTCTTCGGCAGTGTTGGAGAATGTCTCAATCACAGAAAAATTGTTCCTGGAAGAGATGGACGAAAGAAACCTGCTGACAATTACCAGGCTAACTAAATGAAATAGAAATGGGAAACCAATCAATCTCAATGACGCATTCATCATCGTTGATGAAAATGCTATCCAGGACTTGACGGCTGTTATTTGTATTACTCAGTTCAAATATTAATTCAGAGAAAGTTCAAAGTGAAAAACTTCTCAATTCAAATCTCCATTGATTGGTTACCATGCAACCAATACAACCCTAACACAATATAAACTGACGTAACCAATATCATACAAGGTATCTTATCTAAATCCCTCTGAATAAGAATAATTGAAGAAATTCAAAAATGGAGACAGATCAATCAGATTTTCAGTCTTTGAGGTGCTCTACTCAATCTACCACAGGAAGTAAATTTTATTTTATTCTTTACATCAGGTTCACAAGGATCCCCTTCAGTTTCAGATTTCTTTTCGATTTCTTTCTTTTTCTCTTCTTCTGTTACTACGTTATCTTCATTCTCACCTTCCTCACCTTTCAATTCGACATAGTACCCCACTTCTGAATTTTTATCGATTATAATGCTATTATTTGGAATATCGTGTTTTACAGTAACAAAATTTTCACTTTTTCCATTGACAGATTTGATGAACTTTATATTTCTTATGAATATTTGACTAAACAAATGTAAGATTGAATATTCTCCTCCAATGCAGTTTTGAATTTATTTTTCTCGTTATAAGTTCTAGAAAGAGCATCAGCAATGAGAAGCTCTTTTCCCTGCTTATAAACGAGACTAATATAAAATTTCTGAATCTGCATCAGCATTCTTTGCAAACGTGCTGGACATTTATTCAGAGATTTTTTGAAAATTGATAGTAAAGGAAGGTGGTTAGTCTATACTATGATTTTTTTTTTCGAATACAAATTGGTGAAATCTTCCTAAACCAAAGCATATGGCTAGCATTTCTTTCTCGATTTGAGCATAACGTATTTGCGCATGTCATTGATTTGGAAACAAAAGCACAAGGAAGTTTATTCTGCAGGAGAACGGCTACCAAACCTGACTTTGATGCATCTATTGATAAAACAACATCTTTTGAAACATCAAAAAATTTATTCTGAAGGAGAACGGCTACCAAACCTGACTTTGATGCATCTTTTGATGAAACAACATCTTTTGAAACATCAAAAAATTGCAACACAGGTCCTGTTATCAAAATGTTTTTCAGAAATTCAGATTCTTTTTTCAACAAGTCTCTCAGAGTAGATGTTTCTGTTTAAAAATGAGGAATGAATTTACTGACATATGTCAACATTCCCAGTAATCGTTCGACATCTTTCTTATTTTCTGGCCTTGGAATATATAAAATGGCTTGTATTTTGGATTTACTTGGAGATACTCCTTTGTCACTTATTCACATGTCCCATATATCCTATCTCTTTCAGATCGAATTCATATTTTGATATATTATACTTCACTCCATTTTCAGCAACAATTTTCAATACTTTCTCCAATATACGATTATGCTCATCCTTATCTTTGCCCCAAACTAGAATATCGTCTACATCGTAAACATCTGTACCTTCTTCAAAAAATAATTCTTTAAATCTCTCTTGGAATATTTCTGGGGCTGAATTTATGCCATACGGCATCCTTAATAATTTATAGCGACCAAAAGGTGTGCCAAAGGTACAAAGGTTTGCACTTTCATCATCAAGTTCGATTTGATAAAATCCATTATTTGCATCTAAGGTACTGAAAATAGTTGCAGATGATAGCCTACTCGTTATTTCCTCTATAGTAGAAATACGACAATATTCCTTTTTGATTACTTTATTTAAGACTTTTGGGTCTAGATGAATCCTCAATTGACCATTCGGTTTCCGTACTAAAAGAAGTGCATTCACCCTATCAGACGGTCCGTGAATCTTTTCAATTATTTTTTTGTTCTAATTTATTGAGAGCTCGCTTCAAATCATCTTGTAATGGTAGCGCTATTTCACGAGTTGGCTGTACAACTGCCAGGCTCAAGTACTATGTGATATGAATCATTTTCAATGCAACCAATTCCTGTAGATTTGTGACTATAGTTTCTAACTTAAGCTTCATAAGGGTCTGAAGAGCACGAAATCGAATCAATTTTTTTCAATCAATCCTAAATTGCATGATGATCTCAGGCCAAGTATACATTCTGTATTTGAATCAACAATAAAAAACATAATAACATGAAAATTGTTTTTGCTTTTACACATCAATATAATCTTTCCCAAAACACTCAAATTTTGCCCTGTATAAGATTTCAATTGTATTCTATCTGTCAAAATGTCATTAATCTTGAACCTAAGTTTCAGAAATATTTCAATTGTAAAAATATTCACCATTGATCCTGTGTCTATTTTGAATTCAATTGAAATTCTATTTATTTCGAGTTGAGTGAACCACTTATCTTTGATCATCTGCAAATCAATAGAATTAACCCCTATACTTCCAACAAAAAAGAAGTCATCTTGAGTTGCTATAGAATTGACTGCAGATGAGTTAGTATCAGAAATCTCATCAACATTATGTATATTTTTATCTTTTTTCATACGAACATTGGAAAAATGATTCATAGATTTGCAAAAATTACATATTTTACCAAAAGCTGGGCATAGGTTGAGGAGGTGAGACCTGTCACATCTTCTGCATTTCTTGATGAATTCATTCATCTGTTTCGTAGAAGCCTCTTTCTCTACTGTATCAGTATGAATGGCGGAATCCATATTCTTACAGTCTTCCTCGGCCTTTTCCATAACGAAACATATTTCTTTCGTTTTCTCCAGACTATCTGGGTCCTCTTGCAGCAGTTTTTGTCGGATGGAACTACTTGATAAGCCGCAAACTACCATTGATTTGATGAGATCGTTCTCTAGATTGCCTAATTTACATTTCATCGCTCTCCGTTTTAGTTATGTGATGAAGTTCTCCATACTCTGGCCTGGCTGTTGTCTATATGAGAAAAACTGGTAACGTTGGTAATTTGTGTTCTCTTCGGGAAGAAAATGTAAATTTTCTGAGGAGTATCTTCAGTTTATCCTTCTCATCTACTTGGAAGCTGAAGGTGCTATAAATCTTGAAAGCTTCTTCGCCTATGTAATGAAGGAGATGTGCGCACTGTACTTTTTCTCCTTTAGATATTAGTTCACTTGCAATGAGGTAATTTTCGAACCAAGCTCTCCAGTTGATCCAATTTTCAGCAAGGTTCCCATGCATCGACATTGTAGCTATTCCTCTTTCTGCCATAACTCTGAGATGATCAGCAGCTTGAATATGTTTGTTCATATACGTTTTATGACTGCGCCATGTTATTTGCATCAATTAGTTTGAATAATACTTCAGAAAAAGTCCAAATTCAAAAACTTTCATAATTCATGACTTCAAAATAAAAGACAGACAATCGATAATGACAAAGTTAGAATAATTATTCTGTTTCAGCTTTGCCCCTCATCGTAATTGAGATCACAGCAAAGCCATATCGAATGCAAGTGATGATACATTACTATAGTTCAAGCAGATAGGTCTCGAGATGAAGCCAGAACCAAAATAAAGACGGATATAAATGGAAAGTGTGGTGAAACGAACCCTAAAGCCTTCTACTCGAGCTTCGGAGAGGAACTGAACAAAGGTATCGTAGAAGAAAGAGATCTTATGACCCTCCAAACACCAAAGTCATATCTGACTTCAATATAAACGACAGACAACCGAAAATGACAAAGTAAAAGTGATTATTCTGTTTCAGCTCTGCCCTTATCGTAATTGAGATCACAGCAGAGCCATATCGAATGCAAGTGATGATACATGACTATAGTTCAGAGAGATAGGTCTTGAGATGAAGTCAGAACCAAAATAGAGACGGATATAAATTGAAAATGTGGTGAAATGAACCCTAAAGCCTTCTACTCGAGCTTCGGAAAGGAACTGAACAAAGGTACTGTCGTAGAAAGAGATCTTATGATCCTTCAAACACCAAAGTCATATCTAACTTCAATATAAAAGAAGGACAATCGAAAATGACAAAGTGGGATTGATTATTCCATTTCAACTTTGCTCTTATCGCAATTGAGATCACAGCGAAGCCATACCGGATGCAAGTGATGATGTATGATGATAGTTCAGGCTGATAGGTCTCGAGATGAAGCCAGAACCGAAATAGAGACGGATATAAATGGAAAGTGTGGTGAAAGGATCCCTGAAGCCTTCTACTCGAGCTTCGGAGAGAAACTGAACAAAGGCATCGTTGTAGAAAGAGATCTTATGATCCTTCAAACAATAAAGTCATATCTGGCTTCAATATGAAAGAAAGACAATCGAAAATGTCATATCTGACTTCAATATAAACGACAGACAATCGTGAATGACAAAGTTAGAGTGATTATTCTGTTTCAGCTTTGTCCTTATCGTAATTGAGATCACAGCAAAGCCATATCGAACGCAAGTGATGAAACATGACTATAGTTCAGGCAGATAGGTCGTGAGATGAAGCCAGAACCGAAATAGAGACGGATATAAATGGAAAGTGTGGTGAAACGATTCCTAAAGCCTTCTACTCGAGTTTCGGAAAGGAACTGAACAAAGGCATCGTTGTAGAAAGAGATCTTATGATCCTTCAAACAATAAAGTCATATCTGGCTTCAATATGAAAGAAAGACAATCGAAAATGACAAAGTTGGATTGATTATTCCATTTCAACTTTGCTCTTATCGCAATTGAGATCACAGCGAAGCCATACCGGATGCAAGTGATGATGTATGATGATAGTTCAGGCTGATAGGTCTAGAGATGAAGCTAGAACCGAAATAGAGACGGATATAAATGGAAAGTGTGGTGAAAGGATCCCTGAAGCCTTCTACTCGAGCTTCGGAGAGGAACTGAACGAAGGTATCGTGGTAGAAAGAGATCTTATGATCCTTCAAACACCGGAGTCATATCTAACTTCAATATAAAAGACAGACGATCGATAATGACAAAGTTAGGGTGATTATCCTGTTTCAGCTTTGCTCTTAGCGTAATTGGGATCACAGCAAAGTCATATCGAATGCAAGTGATGATACATGACTATAGTTCAAGCAGATAGGTCTTGATATGAAGCCAGAACCGAAATAAAGACGGATATAAATGGAAAGTGTGGTGAAACGAACCCTAAAGCCTTCTACTCGAGCTTCGGAGAGGAACTGAACAAAGGTATCGTGGAAGGAAGAGATCTTATGACCCACCAAACACCAAAGTCATATCTGACTTCAATATAAACGACAGACAACCGAAAATGACGAAGTTAGAGTGATTTTAAATTTTTGTCTCTTGCTTTCTTCATTCATTCGTTTCATTTATGCTCCATTTAGGAATATATATGTTCGTTGTATTCAAATGGAATTTGTTATTTTCCTTCATTTCAAACTGGAAGTGGTCACTTCAAATGAAATACGAAAGTATTTTGGAAATAAAAAATATATTGAAAATATTTATTTTCATATATTTTGCTAATTCTGACTATTGGTAATTTGGATATAGTTATAACTTATTATAAACTCATTCGAAGACTGAAAGTATGAATGAAAGATTAAATATATTTTTTTGAAAATATGAAACATTAGAAACATTCATTCAAATAAATTTTCACCTTTTCATACTTATTTGGATACTGAAAGTGAATACTTTGAATGAAAAATGGAGATGTAACATATATTGAAAACATTTTATTTCGAATATGTTTTGAAGATTCTTTTGCTTCTTGGGAAATTCGAAATAAAGTCAATTGCAGAATCGGTTGAGCTTCACTACCGATTCAAATATTGAAAAAAAACATGTTTGCTAATTCAGTGCCACCCTAATTACACCGATCATCTTGGATATCAGGTACCCTCAATAATTAAGGTCATGGCTTTTCGTACACATGAGTCAGGTGGAAGTCTACCAGCATCTTTGAGACGACACAACCATTTCATTGTACTGACACGAATAGGGCAAGAAAGTGTTATATTACATTACCGAGGCGGAAAGTGAATAATTTCTCTCTCGAGCAAAATATTGCTTATTGAAGTTTGTATAGCATTTCAATCACAATGTTTGGAAATAATTTCTTAACATGAATCGAAAATGAATATTGGTGGAATGATCAATAAGGTTAGCATCTTCAGGAGAAGAAAATTGATTCTGAGTGATTGATTGATTGATGAATAAGTATCAATGTTCTTCTGAAGATGCTAATCGAATCGAAAATGGATATTGGTGGAATGATTAATAAGGTTAGCATCTTCAGGAGAAGAAAATTGATTCTGATTGATTGATGATGAATAAGTATCAATTTTCTTCTCCTGAAGATGCTAACCTTTTTAGCGGAACGCGCGTCGAGAGCAAAAAATATCAGTTTGGTGATATGGTAATTGATATCTAGGAAAAGTTCCAAGATTGATTTTGATGCATATCAAGTTTCAAGTATGCATTGGAAATAGACCGTTATGACGCTTATTGAATGTAATTTACCTACACAGGGGTTGAAAATCTTATTAGGTACATGTATGGATATTCTGGTTCGGTTTTAATAAATGCCTTTGGCACACCAATAATATTTCACAATTCTCAGTTGTGTATATGATTGGATAACTCCCTGAATATTGGTGGCAATTTGAATAATAAAAATGGACTGGTCCTAAAGAGAGATAATACAACTGATGCTGTACTCAGTGATTGGAGAAGACTGTGTTCCTGATGGAAAGAGTTAGTACCTCTATATCATTTGTACGTTTGGTATTGGGATGGTGTGCTGTTGCTTTAATATTATGCCAGACAGATTACCTTGTTTTGTGAAATTATGTTAGTGTGTACACGTTGGAGGGAATTTACACACTTCGTTAATTTCGATAAATTGAATGGCGCTTCTTATATAAGAGGTTGGGAAGTTTCAGAAGAGATCGAAAATTGAACTATTCTCTTCCATTACACTCCATATTCTGCTCTTCTGTTCCAGTTCCTTATTTCAAATACAATGGTATCCTTCATCAGAGTTGTTGTCCATACACTTTTTTTGGTATTCTGCATCGTGCAATCTTACAGTTTCACAACCATAACTTCATTCGTCTGATGTCTTCATATATCTCCCAGCCATCTCAGTCAGTGACTTTCCACTACTGTGGTTTCTTGTATAAATATCTCAGTAGTTCTCCTCTTCCGCCCTTTTGAATTTTTCTTGATACTCTTCTTTTTTATCCGTTCGTTTTTATGTCTAGCGTCCATGCTTCACTTCCAAAAGTTATTTTATGTTCAAATCTCGACTAATACATTTTTCACTTAAATTTTTTGTATCTTCTCATCAATACTTTTTATGGAAATTCAAACCGACTTAATTGAATCTGAAATACTGAACGAATGATCAGAACCACTATTCATAAGCCAGTGTCGCTATTTTTGGAGGTTGGTTGGCAGCATGAACTCGCCCCTCTGGCAGATACCATGGAAGACATATAATTGAATATTAAGAACCACCCTGCTTGTGTTTACCGTGACGTCACGGAAAAAAATAATTTTTGTTTGACGCAATGATCACCTACAGAGCAGTTTTGGGTTCGTTGTTTTTAATTAGTACAAGGCTAGATCTGACCCTACATCTCAAACCATGCAAAAACTACTCAACTACTTGATACGTCAACAGTACTTTGGACAATATAACAGTATCTTTCCCATAACGGGTTGTGAATTTGAGGAGGCAGTACCCGAAGACAGTTGTCAACCAAAGTCGTTTTTGATTGCTGAATAAGTTTAGCGAACTTATATACACTATATACGAAGGTGTTGTAGATTTAGTCATTCTCAAGTTTTTTTCACATATTTGATAACAGATAATTTGATGACCAGTGTGATTCATGTGATTTTTATAACTTATAATTGTTTCGAATAGCCCATTTCGCAGTAAATTATTTATTGCATGTAGTAATCAGAACTAATTACTGTCTTTAGTATTGAAATTAATTACATTCGAACCAATTCCTGGTAATCAACAGTGGTTTCGTTTTCAGTTAACGATTGGAAGTGAAATCGATAGATGGTTGATTCATGAATATATTAAAAACGTTAAAAAACACAGTTATGAGTAGCTAAATAAATACCTACCTACATAGAATATTACAGTCGCATGAAATTGTTACAAAAGCAGCAGTGGGTGAGCTGAAGGCCTCAATCCTCAAATCAGTTCGAGTAGAACTGAGAACAATCACCTTCACCTATCGTATAAATTCCACCATGAAAATTTAATGAATTCCGAAAACGAAATTTCCACAGATTCATTGGAAAAGTACTCGAAGTTTTTTGAATGAAAGAAACGGATACTTTGGAGGACCTCAATGTATTCGAATCACTCTTATATTCAAATCATCGAAGGTAGGTAATTTTTTTCAAGTGTTTCATTATAAGTGCAAATTGATTTGAAGTGATGAAATGAACTTGTCTAAAAAAGTATTTTATTGATAAGGTGTAAAAGATCCACTCAAAAGTGAATTGAAAGAAATGAATGAATATAGAGGAATGAAATTGAAAATATATATATTCAGTTCTTATTCAAATTATTTCTGATCACTCAGCAGAAGTATCCAAAATTAGTTTTCGTGCATTACATTCGAACTACGAAAATAGTCATTTATAAGGGTTTGTCTAGGATTTAGATTCATATTTTCACCTAGCCTGTTATTACGATGACGTATCTGCCCTTATTCAACCAACTGATTTCAGGCATATGGAGCTGAAGAACATTATCATCTAGAGTATCAGGTTCACCACCTGGTGAGTCACCTTTTTTTGGATTCAGCCAAACTCTGGTTTGATGCTTTTGTACCCACTTTCGTGAATTATTTCGAATTCAGAAATAGTTTTGTAGAACAATTTTGGAACGCCAATAGGCTGCTCAAAGCAAATACCACGAAAATGGGGGTTCATTTGTTAATTATTTCAATGAGTATATAGTCATGGCCAGGCATTTACAACTCCCATACTCTTATCACCAGCTGATAGCTACAATTGCTAGGCACTTTTCCCCAAACATAGCAGTTGTTATATTGGGAAGCGATTCGCTTAGATCGGCGGTTGACAGATTGCGTCATGCAATAGAAATGATGTTAAACTTTTCAATAAGCATTATCCTAGAACTGCCAATTATCGTAATAACGTGTAAGCCCCAATGTGAGTGCAATAATGTCAAGGGCTCCTAATAATAATAACAGCCAGGCAGAGGAATTACTCGAGGAATTTTCGATCATTTCCAGCCGCTCCTATCCTATTATTTTAGGATGGACATTTATCGCCAGCATAAAGTTAAAATAAACCTGGAAAAAAAGCATAAGAATCACTTTGAAATAATGAGAAAACCTTCATATCAGAAACAATATGGAAACATGAAGAGGCTACCCCAATGAATATTTCAGTAATAGTAAATAAATCTTACCCTGGTAAAACATTTAATATACGTAGGGGATTATTTGATTCCCATGGTCCCTTCGGAAGAACCGATTTCAAGGAAGTATTGTCCTCGTGTGTCTCATCTATCTGAAATGGAAAAGCATTCGAGAATATTTTTTCGGTTTCTCCAGGGCGTACGCACTTTAACGAAAACACAACCAGGTTGAAAAATTATGACAAATATTTTATAGAGCCCTTACTTATTTTTGTGTCCCATAAGAAAGCAGTAGGCAAAACTATCGCTCAAAAGGACGAATGGGATTGTGAGGTCTTCTACACCGTACATATCTCTCTTGTTGATAACGCTGAAAAAGACGACAGTGTCAGAGTGTGCCTTGATGCCAGACATCTCAATAAAGTGATCGAACATGATCATGAATTACCTTCGGGTATGTAGTAAGTCCTGTCGGAAAACTACCAGATCCTGAGTCCAGGCCATAGTGGCTTACCAATGCCCTGAAAATATTAACGAAATCCATATATTATTTGGTCTTTGTACTTTCGACAGAGCCTTTTCGCCCAGATTTGCAGAGCTCTCGGAGCCGTTAGCGAAGCTTTTGAGGAAAAAGTCCCCCTGGAAATGGAGGGATCTCCAGGAAAATAATTTTCAGGCACTGAAGAAAAAGTTAGAGAAGGCCACTTTGTTATACAATCCGGATCCGACGTTGCCTTGGCACTTAACGACTGACGCGAGAGGTTATGGAATAGCTCGCCAGCTTTACCAAATGGTACAAGAGAAAAAACGTGTAGGTGCTTGAGCGAGCCGGTTGTTCCTAGATAGGGAGAGAAGGTATTATATTTCTTATGACAAGAAAGTCCTGGATGTATTCAGCGGTGAAAGTTCTACCTCATTTCGAACGAATTTACGTTATACACAGATAGCAGGATGCTAATCTATCTCAACTCCTGTTGGTTGTTGTCAGCACGGAAAACACGGTGGGCTTCAGCTCGTCAAGAGTTTCCGCATGAAAATATTACATTGGTGGCCGGGAAAATGGAGTGGTAGATTCGTTGTCTAGTCTATATTCGGCTGCCCACCCCTCCAGATGAATACTTTGATTTGTTTCCTCTGCAGCTCTCTTCTGATTTAGGAGACTTCTGGTACCTGAATATAGTCGATTGGTAACTCAAGGATGAGAAAGTCTGAGCAATAAGAGATAGTCCTACCTTGGATAATTCTCTGTCAGGAAAATTTGTTCTTCATAACAGAAGAAGTAGTGACTCTAATTGCTTCTTACCAAATATTTCGCAAATGTTAGTGCGAGATCTAGTCCTTGGTTATCATAACACCCATGGCCATTTCGGTGTTTACAAGGGTAGGGTCGCCCTATGAGAGAAACTTTATTTTGACATGCTTTATTTTCCCCAGAAGACAGAATTGGAAAACTCTTGGGGAAATATAACATAAAAACAGTTTTCAAGCCGACCAAGAAGATCCAGCAAAGCCTCAGGTCGGTTAAAGACAAAAGAGACCCACTGTCAGCGGCAGGGGTTTATCGCATACCGTGCACCTGTGGGAAGGTTTACATCGGTACCACGAAAAGATCCATGGGTACAAGGCTCAAAGAGCATTAAAGGAACTGCAGGCTGGGGCAAACCGACAAATCGGCGGTGGCGGAACACGCATTGAGTGAGGGCGACCACAAGATTCTGTTCGAAAATGCAACACTGATTGCCCTCAACCAGGGTTACCATAGCCGACTGGTACGGGAGGCAATAGAGATCTAAAAACATGCGGACAATTTTAACAGAAAGGAAGAAGCGTTGACTCTAAACAGAATTTGGAATCCGATTCTGAAGAAATCAAGAATAACTAATGAAATCACAGCAGGTAGTGCGGCAACTAATAATGATGATTATTCCCCGAACCCGACAGAAGTAAAATAACACTCCAGACTACCTGCATCAATATAAATACGCCTTGAGAAATCGAACTGTTTAGTCATCGGAGATGAATAAGCCTCTGAAGAAGCTGGCCACTCGCGCTAGCGAAACGTCAGGAAGAAATTCCAAAGAACGACGGCCTTCAAGCCCGAAGAGCAGTAGTTATACTAACTACTAGTGTAGTTTTGAGAGGGTTTACAGTTAGTTCGTATTCCTGGCACCATTTATTTATCATGTTTGGAGCAGTTTGTGTATGCTCCGAGACAGTTCTTGCGAATTTGCCCCTTGCGATAATCGCGAGGTCAACGGCATATCCTAAGCAATGCATGCCTTTGGATTTTAACCTCATTAGTAGTTCGTCCACTAGGATAGCCCACAGTAGGGGCGATAATACTCCTCCTTGCGGACACCCCTTGCCTGCTCTAGCTGTGACTGTGGTTTCGCCTAAGGATGATATTATTACCCTTGTTTCCAGACTGGCGTTTATCCACTTACACAGAAGAGTTGGAACCCCTTTATTATCTAGAGCGTTGGTGATGGACTTTGTTGATGCGTTATTGAAGGCAACCCTCGATGTCGAAAATGTCGCCATGGCTATCTCCTTATCCTCTAGGGATTTTGTTAGTAGCCTGTTAAGATCCAGATGCCAGATCTGTTGACTTACCTGGCTGGTATGCATGTTGGCGTTCGTTGAGAGGGTTCATTGATAATACCTCATCTCTATCAGTATTTCCAGTATTTTGAGCAGGAAAGACACTAGACTAATTGGTCGGTATGACTTGGGCGTCATATCATATACTTTCCCTTTCTTGGGTATATAGATGACTCTGCCTTTTTGCCACTCATTTGGTATGTATCGCATGGCTATGCCAGCCTTATATATTCTACATAAGAATGGAATCAGTGACTCCTGTCCCTTTTGAAGTAGGATAGTATATATTCCGTCCTCTCCTGGAGATTTGGAATCTACCTATAGCCCAACTAATTCTATTTGGCCTTGGTGCTTTCCCATAGCATGGTGTGCATTCGCATCGCATCCTATGATGGGTTGGAGGTTTTTCCCGTCCGCGTTTGCGATTACTTCGCCTAATTGCGGTGGTGGACAGACCTCAACACCCTTCTCATAATTTTCATTTGTATTGAAGCATTCCTCAATACCGCAAAACCTCTATTATCGCATTGTTTTCTTTTATGTTATCCTGTATACCCCATTGGTATCATTGCGCTCATAGTGCTTCAAGCATTAGATCAGCTAGTGGCTCATAGGTGACTTTGTGTGTTCTATAACTTTATTTATTTTATTATGTTGTTTTTACGTTTGTATCAAGTGAATGACTTGACGGAAGTGATGACGTCTAGAAGGACACTCCAGGAGACTCCCCTGACACCTCTGGGACCCACCTCTGCGCCCAAGCAACTCTGTGCCCCGAGCAGCGACGCCTCGCCAACATCGGTCATCATAATATTATGCGATCCGTTGGTGTAGAGGTCAGCGTAGCTAGCTCTTATGCAGGCGTTGACGTTAGATCTCCATTGGCTAATAGGTGGCGTTGTATAGGTAGCGTGGTTAGGCGTTGTGGTGTTTAGCCTAATACTTTTAGGATCAATAAAACACCCAAAACTACCGCTGAAGTATTTCTTCTTTATTGAACTTCTTCCCTACTCGAAATTATTGATAATTGTTTTTGTTGTTAACTGCTGCTGACATGGTAACCTCCTTGTCATACAAAATTATGTACACGAGAAATAGGCATAAAGTACTATATCACTATATCACATTACCTTCCCCTTTAAATTGGAATAAACACTATTTACATTCTATCGTAATTCAGTCTTTGTACAGGTTTTATTTCACGTCGAGGCCTACAATCTGAAATTTTTGAGTTAACAATTTGTTCTGATATAGGTCTACCCGTCACAATATCACCGTTTTCCGAAATAGTACTCACAATATCTGAAGTATTTTCTCCCCTCGAGTTTTCTCCCTCTTTACCTGGTGTCATTAAGGCTGATACATTGAAATGAAATTTTTTTATTTGATTCAGATGCCTTTTCCAAATAGCATTATTCAATTCTGGAATTTTTACCAAGTAAGTTGATTTTCCAATTTTTCTAAAAATGAACGCTTTGATCCAAGTAGGTTTAGTTGACCTATAATCTTCGACAGTCACAGATTCATTTTCAGTGAAGTGTAAACATCTTTCACCAGCATGATATTTCACTTGTTTGGCCTATTGATTCAAGACTCGCTTCTCAAAACTTCATCGCCGACATCTGTACTGTTATTTGGCTTCAGTAAATCGAAACGAGTACGTAATTTCCTCCCGAATATCAAATTCGCCGGAGTCAATCCCGTTGTACAATGATTGGTATTACGGAAATCAAATAAAAAATTATTCAAAGCTATATTGATGTTCAGATTCTTATTTCTTCCAAGTGCATTTTTCAATGCATTCTTTATCGTTTTCACAGCATTTTCCGCTGCACCATTACAAGACGGTTGAGAAGGAGGAGAGGTGATATGTTTGATACCATTTAGTGATAAAAACATCTGAAATTCCCTTGAACAAAAAGTTGTTGCATTATCAGATACAATTTGATAAGGCAACCCAAATCTGGCAAATAAAGTTCGAAGGACATCAATTGTCAAACTCGAAGTGATATAGTTCATGGGAAATACTTCTATCCATTTTGAATGTGCATCTACCACGATGAAAAAATATTTTCCCAAAAATGGACCCATAAAATCTATATGTAATCTAGACCATACTTCTGTAGGCCAGGGCCACGGATTCAAGATCGCCTTGTTAGGAGACTTTTTATGTATTAAACAGTTGTCGCATGACATGCAAATCTGTTCAATATTTTTATCCAATCCAGGCCACCAGAAATATGATCTCAGAAATTTCATCTTGACAACTCCCAGATGGGATAAATTAAGATCATTCAAAATATCATCTCTCAACGAAGAAGGGATTACTAATCTATTATTCCACATTAGGCAATCATTTTCGACACTCAATTCATTTCTGATCCTATGATAAGGTTTCAAAGAATCGTCAATACTGAAAGGCCACTCTGTACGAGTATACTCTATAATTTTTGTTAATAACACATCTTTGAAAGTTTCTTCCCTTACTTTTTCAAACTTTATAGGAAAATGTTCATTACTCGAGAAATTATCAATAAAATTGTTATCAACATTTGCCCAACTCTCTTCACTTCTTCTTGCTGGCAATCTAGACAAAGAATCCGCATAATTTTGATCGGATTTTACGAATTCAATATCATATTGATAATTTGATAAAATTACCGCCCAACGGCGTAACCTATTGGCAGAAAATTGAGGAATATTTTTGCTTGGATTAAAAATATAAATCAACGGTTTATGATCGACAACCAGTGAAAATTCACGACCATGAATATATTGATTGAACTTACATAGTCCGAAAATTATCGCTAAACCCTCTTTTTCAATCTGCGAATAATTTTTTTCCGCTACGGATAAAGTTCGAGAAGCATACACAATCGGCTTTTCACGTCCATCCGGCATTATATGAGCCAATACTGCACCGACTCCGTATTGAGAAGCGTCGGTTATCAATCGTACTGGTAAGTCTGGATTATAATGAACAAGTACTGGAGAAGAAGTAAGAACATCTTTGATTTCTTTGAAAGCATTATCACAACTCTTCGACCACTGCCAATCAGTTCCATTTTTCAATAAATTGTAAAGGGGGGTCAAAATTGTCGAAAGATTTTTCACAAATTTTTCATAGTAATTGACTAATCCCAAGAATGACTTCAACTGGGTAGCATTTTCGGGCACAGGCGCATTAATTATAGCCGATATCTTATCTTCACAGGTATGTAAACCTTCCTTGTCAATTTTGTGACCAAGATGAGATATTTGCGTTTTGAAAAATTCACATTTTTGCAAGGCAATTTTCAAACCGGCACCCTCTAATTTACTTAGAACTGTATCTGAGCATGTAATATGCTCTTTTCTATCCCGACCAGTCACTAGTATATCATCAAGGAATATTGCACCACCCTGTATACCGCCACGAAGTGATTCCATGAGTTTTTGAAATTTAGCTGGTATACTAGCTATCTCATCCTCGTCGCCATTTGTGGTGTATTACTCTTTAGCCTGATACTTTTAGGATCAATAAAACACCCAAAACTACTGCTGAAGTATTTCTTCTTTATTGAACTTCTTCTTACAGCTTTTTATACTCGAGATTATTGATGAATGTTTTTGTTGTTGACTGCTGCTGACATGGTAACCTCCTTGTCATACAAAATTATGTATACGAGGAATAGGCATAAAGTACTATATCACTATATCACAGGCGTCCAGCTAATGACACATAGACGAGACGATGCGTCTGACGTGACAATTTGGAGCGCTCTGATTGGTCGCAGGATCCAAAGCTAGTGACGTCGCGGAAAAGTGGAGGGGCTGGTTTGAAGTGCCCAAACCCCTGCTGAAGACAACTCCCAAATAATTTTGAAAATCTGTGTATCTCCTCCTTGTTTGTTGAATGTGTGCTTGAAAACAAGGTAATACAGACTCCTCCCAATTAATTTTGGGAATCTGTCTGTCTCCTCTTTGTTTTGTTGTTTCACTCCGATGATGGTCTATAACGAGCATTTATTATTTTCTTATTGAATTTCCTTCCTTCCCGAGGGAGTTGAGTTTGCGGGCTTCCTTGAACAGTATTCATGCTGACCAACAAGCACATTTCCTTTTCACCCATTCCTCTTCGATATGACTAATTATATAGAAATAATTTATATACTTGGAGTGACAGACTGATTGATCTGAAGTATGAATGTAGCATCAAATTTTCCACAATGAATGTGAATATCGGAAACTCAAATTTGAAATAGAAAAATCTTCGCATTTTCAATACAAATTTGTGATGAAGATCCATTATCATCGGCCTTTGGACGCTTCTGGTGAAGCGTTAGACATTTTAACGAAGAGTTAGTCGTTCTTAACGAAGCGTTAGACGATTTCAAGAATGAACCAGGGGGCTTTGTGGGCCATTACTGACATAGTCACTCAATTCTGTGCGATAAATTATTAAATTATTACTCAATTGAAAAGTGCTGTGGTGGAGCAACACGTATCCCTCATACGGGGTATTTACCCCACTTTGGCCAACAACACAAGCTGTATCATACAAACCACTTCATAAAATTGAATACTCCGCTGGTGTAATGGTTAGCGTATCTGCCTCTCCTAGAGTCTTTACCAGTTATCTGTAACTGTTGGTTTGATATTGACGTTTGTGATCTGAAAGTGAGAGTCTTCATAGATGACATAATGTGCAATCCTCATCCTCATCATAATTTTATATTATGTCATCTATTATTGACTTTGATTGATAAGGTTTCCCTAGTGTAATATTTTGCACTGATACAATTTAATAATTCGTAATCATTTGATTCAATGATCTTTAGATACTATTCCACTTCGATATTATTTCGTAAAAGATTGAAATTCATATCACCAAGTAGAATCAAATTTTTAGATTTTTCCAAAATACTATTGATTAGTTCAAAAAAGTATGGGATGTTCATATTGGGAGGTTCATATATAATACCAATTTTTGGTTTGGGAATGCTGGATTCAATTTCAATAATGATATAATCGCAGTTAACAACTAATTTTTGTTCAATGATGTTGAATTTGAGTTTTTTTCAATGAAAAGTGTTACCCTTTCCCCTTTACCATTTTTTCTACATTCGAATAATCATTATTCAATTTTATTTATTGACACTCATCAGTATATAACCAAGTTTAAGTTAAAGCCTGTAGGCTTTCACGGCCGGTGTTAATACATCTTTGGTTTTTTGGGCTTGAGGGCCGTGTGGTGGAATTTCTACTTCCGGAGCTTTCGGCTACATCTGCGGCAGCCATCTTCAGCGGCTTGGTCTCAGTTGAACTCCTGTATGTGAGTTTACTACGACTGATTGCAAATCTGGAATTGACGCGTTATTATCTTTCGGTCCGACAGCGTTGTGTTAGTCGTCCGATCTCTGGTTCTATCTGGCTTCGTCTTGGCTGTTCTTAGAACTGGATATCAAATTTTGTTCAAATTTAGTCCCTCTTTCTTTCTGTTGAAGTTATCCTTGTGCTTATGTATCTCAATCGCTTCTTGGTATAAGCGAATGGAGTAATGCGTCCTCGTTGACAGAATTGAAGTTTTTTCGAATTGTATATTATGGTTGTTCAGAAGGGCGTGCTCAGCTACAGCTGATTTGTCCGTTTGTCCCAACCGACAATTTCGACTGTGCTCACTGATTCGAGTCTCAAAACTGCGTTTGGTGGTCCCTATATATACTTTTCCACATGAGCATGGAAATCTGTATACCCCAGCATTGGATAGCGGATCTCTTGGATCTTTAGCTGAACTCAGTTGTTCCTCTATTTCCTTTGTTGGTATGTATATTGTTTTTATATTGTGCTTTTTCAATATATTTCCAATGCGATCCGTGATACCTCTTAGATAGGACAAAAAAGCGGTTCCTGAGGGTGGAGTCACATCCTTCGTTTGCGGGTGTGGATTTGTAGTTGGCTTGGGTCGTATTGCTCTGTTTATCTTTCTGTTTTGGTAACCGTTAGCTCGCAAAACGTGTCTAAGGTGGTTGAGCTCTTCATCCAGTGATTCAGGATCGCAAATTCGCTTCGCTCTATCTACTAGATCATCTTTCGAACAATCTGTTCAGGCCAGTCTCAAATTACCTACACAGTAGGTTTCGGCTGGCACCTGTCAGAAAACAACTACTCCCCTGGCTAATACCACGAAGGGCCTATGTCAAGTGTTTTTTTTTCTATCTACTAGAGTTTTAATGATTCCTTGTTCCGGTCGCGGATGGTGGTTTGAATCCTTATGCAGATATCTGTCTGTGTGAGTTGCTTTCCGATAGACTTTGTGACCTAGCTTCCCGTTCATTTGTCTATTAACCAATACATCCAGGAAAGCGAGGTGCCCGTTTTGTTCCATTTCCATGGTGAATTGGATTTTTGGATTGACATTGTTCAGGTGACCCTCGAATTTCTCCATGAAACTCAGTCTTGTGATTGCCAATTTTTTCATGTAGATTGGGAGTTCTTCGGATATTATATTTTTACTACTGATTTTTGTGTTAGAACGCTTGTATTTTTTCGATTCATTCAGAAGTTTATTCTTGGGCTCTTTATTGGAGAAGGAAATGTAAATGTCATTCACCTTCTTGTCAATGGAATTTCGTCTTATTTCAGTTATATTATATTTGTTTCAAGATACTTCCATCTTCTTACATACTTCCATAAGAATTTCTTCATCTGAAATGTGTTGTTCTTTACAAATTCCTTGAATCTCGATATTGTTTGTTCTTAATTGTTCGCTGTGATTTTTTGAATATTTGAGTTGATTAATTTCATTTCTCATTTGTTACATATCGAGTTTGAAATGTTCATTTTCGTTAATCATTCCATTCTTCTCTTTCTTCATGTCTTTGAGTGAAGTTAGTAGCTCTTTGTTTTCATTCTTTATTATATCATATTCTTTAGATATGGATGCAATAGATCACGAATTTCTAGTACAAATTCAGTCAAATTTTCTAATTTGGGTTGTTTAGTAGGATTGAGAGAATTATCTTCTTCATTCACAGTCATTTCAGATTTTCTGTTATTGGTGGATATTTCACACTACCATCTGTTTTCATCGTGCTTTCCCAGTTATCTCGCAAGATAATTTAGATTTTTGGAATCCAGTTGGGAATATTTCAAGTGGAAACTTCTTGAACAACCATAACTACATTCAATAACTGATTGATTGGTTTCAATTGTCGTTTGACACTTTCCGTATGGAAATTTATTAAGAGTTTTTTCATTGGAAACGCCAGCTTCCTTTCAGCCTTGGCTGTCCATTACGAAATTCTCAGTTTTTTCTTGAAACCTGCAATCAGTTGGATATTTTAAGGGTAGATATCCATTTTCATCTTCATAGGAGTCCATATTGGATAATTGAGATGCTTTTCCCTTGGAACAAACTTTGCGTGAGGTTTTTTCCCATTACCGAAGTAATTTTCTTGCCTATTTAGGAAACAAACTTTTTTAGCTTCAGATTCATTCCTAGAGATGAACAAGGGAATCTACGTTTCCAAACTCCGAATAACTGTTCTAGTGTTTCGAGTGGCTATTTGAGTGTTGTATCTCTGTTGTGGTGGTGTTTGGGCATTCATTGGAGTTGGAAGATATGGTCGATGGGGATGTCTACCATCACCAACAAAACACTAAGAAGCAAATTCATTTACATCGATTCTACACCTAATTTTTGAATCATTAAATATTGTTGTTTAATGCACCGCACCAGGCCACCTAGCAACAATGTTACATATTTTTGAGTTTGCATCTGCAATTTCTTGAGTACACCTATTGATATTGAACTAATTTTCGCTATTTCGAAATACCTCCGCGTTTTCTCCTTCTGGGGATTGAATTTCAATGTGAGTACAGTCCAATGCTCCTAAAATACATAATTATAATATAGTATAGATATTTCAAATTCAAATAATTTTTCATGTGCCTTTATATTTATGTTTGTTGAAAAATTCAAGAACAGACTGCCTTCGTTGTCCATCTGTATGTGGCATTTGGGTGAACTGTGGTAGCAGAGCTGCTATATGTCTGGTAACATTCGTCACAATACAAGATACCGTCGGCTGTGAGATATTGAAAAAATCTCCTATATTTCTTTGAGAAGAACCAATTGCAAAATACCGAAGAGTTATCAATATTTGATAGTGGCTGATTTCTTTGATCAACTGGCTCAAAAACATTATCCAGCAAATTACCCAGTTGCTCCATTGTATTATTCGACAATCTAAATTTTTTCTTAAATTCGATACCGTCCAGTTCAATGAATAAATTGTTTCTTGGCTTTACCGAACGCATTTGTGGGCCCTCTCCTTTGCTACTTGGGACTGAGGAGATGAAAAATCCAAGAATTAGTTGAGGAAATCTATTCTATCAATAAGGCCGAGGTATACAAAACACTACACAGAAGTTATCAATTATCTTTCCGCAATTCAATATATTTCAGCCTTGAATTTCATCAGACTGACATATTCTAAACAGGCCGAAATCAGTAATTCAACAGACTGATAAAAAGTTCAGCGGTTGGTGAATATGGGCGTAAGTCGGCGCCAATGTAATTAGGTCCATAATCCAACTATACACAGGAAGAAAGGTTCATATTATTTCCATGATAGGTAAGTATATCGAGGAACATGAAATGGATACCTATTCAACATTATGTTCTGGATGAAAACATAATGGATGGATGTCCATAGGGGCCATATTCCAGATATAGACATTAATGGATTGATTTCTCTATGGAAAGAGAAGTTGAATTGAAAAGATTCAATTCGGAGTAGGTTTTGTCAAAATCAACAGTTATGGCTATTGGTGAATTATTCTGGAATCCATTTTTTGAGTTTCCTCTTTCCTGGAAATTGAAGAAAAAAATTCAAATCCTTATAATATCTGCTTTTTTTTATGGCAAATTGTAATATTTGCCCCGATACGTAACTGCAATATTGGAAAGATGTAAAATTGAGTGACTATTTTATGAATTTGGAGATTTAATTAACAAGTTTATGAAAAAATGCGTATATTTTCCCTTGGCGATGATTCTGGTGCTAGGCTGTCTTCTTTTAAGAGCCTGTTCTGGAAATTTGTCACAAAAAAAACGGATATTGTGAGAACTCAAAGCTTTCATCTCTCCATTTCCAAGAAAAACCCAGAAAGTGAATATCATAACAATTCTACCTACACAAAAAACATTCAAGATATATAAATGCCTATAAACGGTGATATTGAAACATCTGGTGTTAAAGTTGAAACTTCTTGTAGAGATCAAGTACCTCATAACCAAACTGATTGTTTCTTCGTAGTTTTCTGGATTATAACCACAATCTCCAAAAAGTGAGTATCAATATTGCAAACTATACAAGTCTGGAAGGGTACACTTCTATCTACCCCGACAAGTTGCTGCTGCACTTGTATAGATTTCAATATCAACACTTATTTCGTCACACTGTGATTGGTCAGAAAACCAGAAAACTACGAACAAAAGATTCATCCACCATAAAATAATGACTTTCAAACAATACCAAACTGATATTATTTGCACTCGGCGCGTGTTTCGCTAACAAGGTTAGCATCTTCAAGATAAAAAAATTGAATATGTAGTATCAAGATAAAATATCAGTAAGCCGCCTTGGATCGCTACAGCATTCAAGAACAATATCGAATCCCTGCCCGCGCAATGTTTTGCTCTCTCGACACACTTGTGAGAGTGATTAACAAGGAAGAGTTGAGTATACAAACATATGCAACAACGGGTCAGCATTCCGATGTTATCGTTCAATCCTCAACCTCATAGATGTTTGAAGAATTATTATATCATCATATAATTTTCCGCTATAAACTAAGCATTCGATACAGTATTTGAATGTTAATACGACATAATGTTTCAAAAATCAATTAACCAGAAAACTAACACTAACACTATCCGAAACCAGAAGTATTCGCGGGCACCTACTTACCAGTCTAGTCACTTACGTACATACGCTTATCGCTGTCGGTGCGTTGCAGTGTCTCAAGCCTTATTCCCCGTTTTGAAAAACTATCTGGAGATCACCAAGCTCACCCGTCACATTTATTCGACTGGATAGATTTTATTTTGTTTTTTAAATTTCTTTCGTTGTTTTCTGTTTCCGTTTCAAATTCTCATGAATATAATAAAATAACTTAGTTTAATTCTGTGGTTGGTTTAATAATTCATGTTCCTATTCACGTAACTGCTTTTATCGCAGGTACCTTACTATACTACAGTTCCAAAATAGTAGGCAATAAATTCTCAGAAATGATTCCAGTGGCATGCGGAAAATGAAGTGATTAGGCTACTTAAAAAACTAAATTCCGTGATAATAGGCACTAAATATACTCTACTCCCAAAATACATCGGCAGTTTGTCCAATATTCATATATCTCTCTACCTCACGGCAACTTCATTCTGCCGTTTTTGTCTCACAATCATCTCTATGTACGCAGCATTGCCATTTATAAATTTTATAAGCAGAATATTACTAAATTCATTAGCAGAAAGCTTTTTCAATGAAAAACACTTTGTCCGTCATTCTATGACCATTTAGCTGCATGTGAAAGATTGAAATAGAAGATGCTAAAATATCTACAAACACAACTCAACAACAATATTGTCGTTTTGTTGCGATAATATTTCTGAGAATTCAGTGCCCACCATTCAGCCCAATCGAATGAACTTTTTTCGTGAAATTTTCGCCTACCCGTAAAGTAGCTGTGAATTTCGCCAGACACGTGTGTCCTTATTATCCTCCAAAGTTTGCGCCAGATTCTGTCTGTGCGTATAGCAACAATTAGCGGTTGAATGCAGGAAATCATTATTTTTTTTGTGTTTTTTGCTTATATAATGAAAACTATTGGTCGTATCGAAAAAAAGTTGAATTGAAAGTTGTAGATAATTGAAAAATATATCGATTAACGTCAGGCCGATGTCGATATTCTAATTTGTTGCTTAACTATTGCGCTCGGAATAAAAAAAAACGTTTTTTCCATTATTCTATTGAAAAATGTTGAAATGCATTCGAGGGTTGCAACTGTGAATTTGGGAAGCTTTCAACAAGTGTCACACTAGATTGTTATTTCTTGCCCTACGAATTCGTATCATTTTTGGAAAATTGATTTTTGCAATGTGATACCTTCAAAAATTTCGTCAAAAAAAAACAAGTTATTCAAACTAAAAAACAATGAGGAAAAAATGGTCGTATCAAAATGCGACAAAATGCATTTGAAAGCTACGATTTTTGCCAACCTGACTTTTGTTCCAAGATAATCACGAGCCGGGATGACACTTTTTTTTATTTAATCCCCACTTCCTTTGTAAATTCATATGAAGCAACAAGACCTTGACACCTGCACAGAGCAAGAGTCATACTATCCATTGAAAACAGCAGAATTTGTTTTCCACAATTATTTATCATATTTATTGATGGGAGCAGTGGAGGTTCTTCTGGGACCATTCGACGTGCCGTGTGGAGGGGGAAACCAGAGAGAGCGATCCAGCGCTAGGCTGCCGTCGATTCCATCGCGTGAAATAAACTGATCAGAGCCCAAAATGACCTCACTGTCCGTAATCTCGGGAACTACTGGACAGATTTTAATCTTCTCCAATTTCTTCTAGTGCATCACTATGGCTTGACGGATATACATATATGTATATATATATATATATATATATATATATATATATATATATATATATATATATATATATATATATATATATATATATATTTTGCTTAAATAAACGTGACGACGGCCAGAGACTTCCAACTGCATGGAAACCCCTAATTTCCAGATGCCCAGTCCCCACCAAGACATCCGACGGTCCTTTAGTAGCACCCGCTGCTATAAATCCTACCCAACATCCCCCGATACCTCAGTTCGATCTAAGGAGTAGGCAGATTGAGACCTTAGAAAGAACTCGTGACGAGACCTGGGGAGTAGGCAGATTGAGGCCCCGGCGTCAAGTCACAAACCCTTGCCCCCTGTGACAACACCTGAGGAGTAGGCAGATTGAGACCTCAGCGTGAAGTCACATTCACCTCTTGAAAATGGCTCCAAAATCGGAGCCGAAACGTCGAGAACAAAACTCCAGACGCGGTTCAACCCGAACTCAACAACAACATATGTATATATATATATGTGAGAAGGTTAGACGACTGTCTAAGTTAAAGAAGAATTCCCGAATATTTAAAGGATTCTTCTTTATATATATATATATATATTTATCTATCCATTTTTTTTATTCAACGTACACGGTTATCCAACAGATGAACAATTTAGGGGTTCATCCTAAAACAGGATAACACATACTAACGTTTATTATGATCTAATACAAGTTGTAACCTATTTTAAAAACTTTCAAAGTAGGTCCTGATGACACTATGCCCAAAGTGATATACTTATAAATCACATAAAATTTATCAATTTTCCTCTAGGGAGCTGTAGAATTAAAGTAAATTACGTTTCAAGGTGTTTTTGAATATAGTGGTGTAGAGTTGAAAAATATCGACATCTAGATGACATATTATGTTGTATGCGTTCATGCATCTATTAATTTGGGAGTTACCATCGTAATTGGTTGTGTATGATGTTGGGTAAAAAGTGAGTCTATTCCTAACAATTCTGGGGTTACAATTTAGAGTGAAATAGTTGGTACATATATCAGAATCTATAAGGTTATTGATTATTTCATATGTAAACAGTATATCTGCAAAGTATATCCTAATGAAGAGCTGCTCCAATTTATAAAATTGCAAGTTCAAATCGTAGTCCATATGGTGACGAAAACGATGGTATCTATAGTTGAGAGTATTTATGAATTTTTTTTGTACTTTGTTTTTTTTTGTGCTCAATTCTATTCACATGTTTCTCGTATGTGGGATTCCATATCTAGGAGCGATATTCCAATATAGGGCTAACAATTGCCTTATACATGATAATGATAGAAGTAGGATTCCGAAACTCTTCAGAGCTACGAAAAATGGAGCCCAGAGTTCGAAACGCCTTTTCAACCATTTCCTCAATATGGAATTCATATGTTTCCTGCCTGTGATTATTCCCAGATCACGGACCCTGACACAAGGCAGTATTGTTATTGTATTGTATGTTATTCAAGTACATGTCCCCTTTGGGAGAGTCACTGAGTCTAGAAAACAGGATGTGGTGACACTTTTTTATTTTAATAAATAATCTGTTCGTGATGCACGGTCTCTCGAGCCTGTTCAGATCTTCTTGAACATTGATATAGTCGGATGTGTCCTTTATTTGTTTGTGAAGTTTCAAGTCATCAGCATACATCACAAATTTAGGAAACCGGAAACAATTCTCAATGTCACTGACGAATATGCTAAACAATATGGGACCAAGATGGGAGCCCTGTGGGACACCAGAGGTTATCAAAGATTCCTCAGATTTCATTTTTTCAATACCACAAATTGATATCTGTCGGTTGAATACGATTTTAATAATCCCAACAAATAGCCGTGCACACCGAAGTTTACTAATTTAATTCCATAGTAGAATGGTGAACCTTATCAAATGCCTTAGAAAAATCGGTGTACACAGCACAGGTGGATGTGTCACTTTCCATATTATCAAGTACATCCTGAGCGAACGGTAGTAAATTTGTCACCACACCCCGTTTTTTTTTTTTTAAATCATGTTGGTTTGTGGTTAAACGGTTTTTGACCATGAAGAACAGCCTTTTCGTCAAAATTACCTAAAAAACTTTGCCAAATATATTAATCAATGAGATAGGTCTATAATTACAGACATCTGTTTTATCGCCCGATTTGAAGATGGAAATGACTTATACAACCTTCCATTTCAATGGAAATCTTTCAGATAACAATGATTTGTTAAATAGTATATAATATAAGGATGCACTAAACTCTGATAACATGCACTAAACTCTGATAACATGATTTGATGAACAGAGGAGGTATTCCGTCAGGTCCTGGACCTTTCTTGACATCGAGCCCGTTTAGTGCTCTCATTATTTGTTTTTCAGATATGAAATTCATATTGAAGGTATCCTCTGACTTTCTCTCCTCGATTAAACTTGGTGTTTGGTTACTCTCAAAGACACTTACAAAGTATTCTGAGAAAATGTTACATAGAGAAACGATTCTTTCAAAAAATTTATAATTGAAATTCATTTAGTTAGGTATTGACGTTTTCTGCTTTTTGTTCGAGTGATACGACCAGAACACCTCGGAGTTACTTTTGAGTTCTTCTTCTGTATTACTAATGTAGTTTTTGTAATCAACATTAATTTTTTTTCAGTTTCCTGCTCAAATACGAGAATCTAAAATAGTCATCGCGGTTTTTGTATAGTTTTCACTTTTTGTGGTAACGAATTTTAACTTCGGATAGTTTGATAGTCTCGCTTGTGAACCAAAGTGGATGGTCTTTGTTTCTAATCGTGGTTTTTGGTACAAACTCTGCAAAAGCTTGATCAATTTTATTGTAAAAAATGTCTACACACACATCAATATCTCAGTACATCTTCCCATTGAACAGAGTCCAAAAATATTCAGATAGCATTATAGTCCGCTTTATTATACATCACCCTCGTATAATTATTATTTGGCAATTGTTTTTGAGGTTCCAGATTTACAGTGATTTCTAAGGCCTTGTGACGAGGGTCTTCTCGAACAAAAGGGAGAATTGAGGGTTCAATATGGATTTCGCTGTGATTTGATGACACTAAATCTAAGATTTCATTATCAAAATCTCTAACATCATTGAATTGTTTCAAACTGAGTATAGACACAAAGTCAAGGAAGTGGTCACTTTTACTGTCAGTAGCGCCGATTGGAGAGTAGCCTATAGGGTCAGAAATGTCAGCTTTCCATTCAAGTTTTGGAAAATTGTAATCTCCCACAAACATGAAAGTTTGTTGGGGATGGTTATTTACTATACCTTTAATCTTGTTGGGGTATCCCTTCAAGTCATTTATATAGATGTCTGGAGGGACATACGTACAACATATAAATAATTTCTTACCTCCATCCAGCGCTACTGAAACCCAAAGATCCTCTATTTTACCGTTTGTGCACCACTGTGGTATACTAGTTGACAACAAATCCCTGTGAACCCCAATAAACACTCTCCCACCATCACTTTTCCCACTTATGAGTCTATCCCGGTCTTCGCGGTAGACATAATTGGAGGATGAGAACAGTTCGGAATCGGAAATATCTTCGTGTAACCACATTTCTGTTGCGAATATTGAATGAAAATCCGAAGTTTGGGTTGCAGTCGAAAATTTGTCGGTCTTCGTCCTCAATCCGCGCGTGTTTTGTTAATATATCCAGAGTTTGTTGAATGTACCTAGAGGCTTACTGATTATTGCGAAAGTGTGTCCTTTTTATGCAGGACTCTGCTTCCTCAGTACTACTTCATTGCTAATTTGTACACCTCTTGTCATATCAGACTTTTTTTTCATTTCTTTATTTAACGTCGGCCTATTTCCGCTACCAAGGCCAATCATCGATGCCGGTGAGCACACTTTCCCAAACCGTAAATTTTGCCGAACCCATCTGGTATTCCAACCAGAAGTAGGGATCTTTAACGAGCCCAACATCCATGGACTCGGGACCGACGGCTTTACGTCCCCTCCGAAGGACGGCATATCCCCAATATATCTTGTGCTCATTGATATATTGTCTGTTAGCTATGATATGCTATTTCGCTGCAGCTGTACGGGCTTTCGACACGGTATTTCCTTGCATGGTCACCCATCCAAGTACTAACCGCGCTCGGCGTTGCTTAACTTCAGATATCGAATGACTGTCAGTCAACCTGAAGAGCTGGGCCATGCCCCCATATCGGACTTCTCAACGTAGATTTTCGAGTCGTCGATCCAGCAGTATTTAAATTCTTTTTCCTTGCAAAACTCCCTGGCTTTTTTGAACATGATTTTGAAATAGTGTGATAGGTGGTCATTTACATAGACTCGGTATGTTTCTTTGAAGCCAAAACCAGTTGCAAATATTCAATTTTCAATGGGCTTCAGAGCTCCCATGAGTTTATTTTTTGTTGCACGATTTGTGAACCTTACGATTATGTTCTTAGGATTTATGTTATTTCTGTTTCCTGGGTGAGATTGAACTCTATAACACTCGTTTATGTCTGATTCTTGTAGTGGAAAATTCACTTCATCGGATAACATTTTGATGAATCGCCCCGGGTTTTCGTTCCTTTTTTCCGGAATTCCAAATATTTCGATGTTGGCCATACGGTCCTGTTGGCGTATTATTTCAATCTCTGCTTTCAGTGCATTACATTTTTTTTCAGTTGATAGACGTCCTCCTTCACCTCTTTTACTGAGTTCATTTTTTGCTGAAAATTATCGATACGTTTCTCAAATTCGTCAATTTTATCTCCATAATAGTTGAGTGATTGAAAAACTTCGCCTCGTTTGGTTTTCATGTCCTTCAAGTCATTATGTAATGAGGTAATGGATGACATCAATTTGGCGAACTTCGTATCAATTTTGTCATCATCCTATTTGCACTCTTTACAGAGCCAGCTGATGCCTGAATCATCAGGAATATCCTGAAACGCCGTTGGTAGACCGGCACACTCCAGGTGATAAGTTTTTGCGCATTGACCCCTACAAAAAATACCTGGGTTTGATCGTGTGATCGAGGCACTATATTAGCACATGTTTCCGGTATTATAAAAAAAACTTTTGTTTTGTTGGTCTTCGACACTGATCTGCACACGATATATGACCGAATTTGTAGTCGATGAAATGTCGTTTCAAAACGCTTTTTATCAATGGGATTGAATTCACCTGATCCCTTCGAATCCACTGCAGTCTATGATATATGGTATATCGCTTTATTATTCGAGAATCACTATTGGAAACTTAACGAGATACAGGAGCCTAAATTTACTCGACTGTCCCTGGTCACAGCTCGAACATTATATATATATATATATATATATATATATATATATATATATATATATATATATATATATATATATATAAAGAGAAAGTGTTATTTGCTATGAAGCAAGATGAATCAGGAATCTGATAAATAGATTATCAAATTCTCTGGTCTATCACAATTTGCATTCAATTCGAAATGCCCACCACAAGATAGCTATGTGCCGCTTGCCGTAAAGGCACGATTCATTTCAAATCCTCTGGATATCTATCACAGTTTGTCTTCGATACGAGGACCATGCCAACCCACAGCTGATGAAGGCCAAAGCCAGAAATAGCTAGCTATCTTGTGGTGGGCATTTCGAATTGAATGCAAATTGTGATAGACCAGAGAATTTGATATATATATATATATATTAATATATATATATATATATATATATATATATATATATATATATATATATATATATATATATATATATATATATATATATATATCTTGATTCAAGTTGATCGATTTGAAAAAGGTTTGTGAAAACTGTACAGTGGAATAACGAATGAGACAATTAAGTCTATCGGGCATTACCAATGAAACGTGAAGGAATTCACACGATGTCGGGTTTTTACAGATTATCAGCATTTCACATACAGATTTTTACACATTATTTATAGATAGTAGGGTACAGCAGTGAGGTGTCTTAGTTAGAGAAAGTAACAATCATATAACTGGGAACGAGTATCTTGTAAGATTTCTGACAAAATGTCTGACGACTTAATTATAAATATATTTATAATTTTTGGTCTTATGATGATCAATAGATACATTTTTTTCAACCCATCTCGATTTTTGTACACATATAATAACATCTCCATAATATATAAACTAAATTGTGATGATATTCTACTTTCAGTATAAATAACGACATGATGTCCTAGAAGTGATATTAGATATAAATCTTATTCTCGTTCTTTTTATTCTTTTCTGTGAAAGAACATACATACGTATGGAGTGCTACCCCATATCGAAATTCCATATAGTAATCAAGATTGTATTCGGCCTAAGTAGAATTACAATATCGCTTGTTTATTCATAAGGGAGAAACCGCAGAGAAATTCTGGTGTACAGGTCGCAGAAATAGGTCAAGAATTACAGGCATTACTAAGGCCTTCATCTGAGATTACCGATATTACTCTGGTATTTTTAGGGCATTGAAGGAATAACAAAGGGTATTAGCAAGGAATTACAAGTGTTACTCGGGAGTTTCAGGTATCGGACTGTAAGCCCATCACCAGGCACCCTATTTTCTTTCAAATTTCTCGTAAATGAGGAAATGATCTTTCGATTGTGATTTGACCTTGCAGGCCGGTAGGAATTCTCACAAAGATTGGGGTGTACAGAAATGAATGCATTTTTGACATAAAAAAATCGCTGCCCTGCTCCACCCGAAGTTGTCCCGAAAATGAGAAAATAAACTCCAATAGCGATCAAACTTCACAGGTCAGCAAACACTCTTGCATAGCAGGGGTGTACAGAAATGAAATTCGAGCATAAAGAACCTGCTGAGAAAGCTCCAACGTTATGGATGCAGAGGAGTAACTCTCAAATGTTTCGATTCCACTAGGTCCCCTTCCTTATATGTTCTTTTTATTAAACATTACTGACCTCAGCAAGCTTAATATTTCTGGGAAGTTCATCTCATTTGCAGATAACACAACTATACTTTGGGATAAAAAAACACTTGAGAGTTGCACAAAATAATCTCTGCCGACTCGGAAGCGGTTAGAGATTGGTGTGATTCAAATATCTAATCTTCTAACTTCACTGAAACAAATTCAATATATTTCAGATGCTCAATGGATTTTTCTTCGAAGAAAGTAATGGATCATTATAAACAAATCATTTGTAATGAATTAGGGTTCGGCACTGCAAAGATGGCTCACTATACACTCATAGAATCCCACTAACGTACACGCTCTCCATTCAATGGTCTACGAATTTTACAGAAAAGGGCAATAAGGTATCTGGGAAACCTCAAACCAAGGGACTCCTGTAGAACCTTTTTCAAAACCATAATATTCTAACGGTAACTGCATTATTTATATTGGAACATGTGTTCAAATAATAAGCATATATTGAACTTTGCTGCATCCTCTTCCCATTATACTTTGGATTGATATTTTAACGAGAACTTTTTACTGACTTACTCATATTTTCTCTCTTTATTAATTAAAGAGCTGTAAAGTTGTTACTGCCAATGTCTACTCTTCTATAAACTTGACTTCTACTCTTTTATTTATACATATCCTCCATTTTACCATAGTTTCTACCCATGCACCAGTTTTATTTTCAGTATAATCTGGTACACATTGCATTTTCTCAAGTATGTACCTACCATACAAGCTTTATCAGCATGATGTTAATAAAGCATATCATTGTTATTATTTAAATGCATTTTTAACGAAACAAATCAACTCCCGCACCTCCGCCCAAGTAGCACATATGAATTATATAAATATTAGTTCGATTTTATGAAAACATTGGCTCAATATCGTGAATATTATATTGACTATGAAAAAAATTTTGGCATTCGGCGAAACTGATTCAATATTCAAAATCACTATAAGGATATATAGTTATGTCTATATTGTTGAAATATTGTAATATATATATTGGCAAAAAAGTAGCATTCGAATTCATTCAATTTATGTCAATTCATAATTTTTAGTTCTCACACTAGAAGTTATTGATCCTTATTTATTATAATTGAACCTTCGCTCTGCTAAGTTTCCCAAGTGTAACTACATGGATTGTCGCGTGACTTTCCCATTCAGCATCTATTCAAGTGGGTGCGAAATAGCTTGGAAAGAGAGATACTGTAAGGAATAGATTTTCGTTCGACGAATGACGTTATTAATATGCACACCGTAATATAGGAAGTGTTCAGACTTATAGGATCCAAACAAAGTACTAATCAAAAAAGCATTATGACTACTCATGTGAAGTCAACAGTGAAAGCTAAACAAATCGAAATCGAATAGATATACCGCTTCTCCTTCAAAGGAAACACAACTCCATCCACAATCATAGGTAGGGTTCATTGCTTGAGCCAGAACATAATAGATATATTAGCCACATGGCCAATCATGGCATGACATTTTTTCTCTCTCCAGCATGGCACTATGCTACGTAAATTGATAATTCAATTTTGTGATTCACCATCCCTAACAATATTGGACGGGTATTGAATTTGCATGAACTGGATCTAATATGGATTGAGAAATGATGGTACATCGAATGAATAACCAGATAGACTGAAAGGTGGACAGAAAAAAATATTGATCCTTGTCTGAGAACAAAAATCTGCATGTAAAGAATCGATGCATAACAAGAGAAGTAGAGGGCTTAGGCCGAAGGTCGATCTCCCCCCACCACTTTGACCTTGAATAACCTTGATGACGAGTCACCTTGAATGACCTTCGGTGTGTGGTGTGTGTACTTTCAAGCGCATGCAAGTTTGACCTTGAATAACGATGACGAGTCAACTTGAATGACCTTTGGTGTGTGGTGTGTGTACTACCAAGCGCATGCAAGTTTGACCTACCGTGGTCTCGGTAGTGTAGTGGTTAGCATATCTGCCTATCAAGCGGAAGGCCGGGGTTCGAATCCTCGCCGGGCCACCGTGCTGGGTAATCGCACGTTGAAAGGTAAGGCCTCGTTGATCCATTGCTCGCACAAGTTTCGACTTCTGAGGGTTGACGTTCGTCAGCTGGTTAACGAAAACGAACAATTTTAGAACAACAATTTTTTAGAACAATAACGATGACAAGTCAACTTGAATGACCTTTGGTGTGTGGTGTGTGTACTACCAAGCGCATGCAAGTTTGACCTTGAATACCCTTGAGTGTTGGCCCTTGAATGACATTAGTGAATCGTTTCTAGGCTGCGATTGAAAAACATTGAAGGATATATTCTTGTGACCTTCGATAACTTCGAGTATTCCCATTATCGAATGACTTCGCGCAATATCAAATTCCAAATTGTTTCGAAACAATGGAAAGTTTAGATACTATTTTCACGTATAATAATCTTGACCTAGAGATAACCTTGAGCATTCTCAATTGTGGATTTCGATGTGTGTGTACGTGAAGAGTGTTGAGACTCAAACCCCCACTGCTTTAGTAATTTCTATATAAGTTCAGAAGATTGTATTTGCAGCCAGTTCAGATTTTCTCAACGAGTAATAGTTGCGGTTCAAGGCCACACCAGCAAAAATCTTTCCACCTGAGAAGTGAACAGTGTCGTCATAGAGGTGAACATATTTTGTATTTTAAAATTATTCAGCAGACTGAAGCTATGGAAAAAAAACCTTTAACATCATTAGCTATCGATAAGGACTATAAAATTTAAAAAATGTTATTACTCTCCACACGGTATGTTAAATCCATTCAAGTTATACTGATAAATGAAGAAAATGAGACTTCATCCAAAGAATGGCTTCCGAAACGAGTTACGGAGCAATTGACAGAAAATATCATTCAAACTGTTAATTCAGCACAAGCTGATCCGAAATATGCTGGTGCCAAAACCCGCTCTTTGGTTGAGTTCAATTCGTTAGATTGAGAGCTTTATTGTTTTTCTAGTCTCTATTCCTCTTTATATGTTGATAGTGAAAAGTATGATAGTTTAGTATAAAATATGTATCAGTTTTATACACTTCAAAGACACTTCAAAGTGAGTGTTTTTCCTGTTATTGTTTTTTCATGATTTTTTTGCTTTCTTAGCGTCATTGCCAAATTCATGAATCTTATTTTGGTTGTTTCAGAACTCCCCACTCAGACTACAAATATGTGGATGCACTATTCGAGTGAATGGTATCCGGAGGCAAATGACTTGGGTTCTGCTATAGGAAGGCTGTCTTGCGAATAAGCTGATTTGGGTTGGGACGCTCTTCATGCATCAAATTACGATAGTGATATATGCTTCGATTCTGAAGAAGTGCAGAAAGTTCTGCAGCTCAGTGAAAATTACGAACTTGGTGTAGCGCTGTGTGATGCTCATTCCTATGGAAATATTAATTTTAATCACTTCTGTGAGCTTATAATTCGAGCTGACTTGAAAAAATTTCTCTCTGGCATATACAGTTACCTATCATTGACTATCATAGATGAATACCAGCTGAAAACATTGGATCTTAACTCAGAATAATGTCTAGTTCTACAGCCGATGGAGATTGTGAACCATCGTTGGCTAACATTTTGCATTTTCTCAAAGACCTTGGCAGGAAAGTTGACAGAACCCAAGAAACCCTAACT
Source organism: Zygogramma bicolorata (assembly GCA_032362365.1). Taxonomy (NCBI): domain Eukaryota; kingdom Metazoa; phylum Arthropoda; class Insecta; order Coleoptera; family Chrysomelidae; genus Zygogramma; species Zygogramma bicolorata. The sequence goes on along the minus strand of JAVJAQ010002223.1, from coordinate 134,430 downwards.
GAAATCAAAAAAGAGGTAGAAGGAGTGAACCAGAAAATAACGCTTCTGGAGAAAGAAAACACTCATCTGAAACAAGAGCTACAATCACTTGACCGCAAAATCCGTCGAAATAATCTAGTAGTTTTTGGCATCGAACTCGATGATAAACTCGAAGCTCTTAAACTTCTCAGTAGCCTGCTAGAAGTGCCAATTGGACCTTCTGATTTAAACAATTTATACACAGTTACAAATAAAGATAACAAGAAGATACTGAAAATAGAACTGCTTTCCTACTGGAAAAAAACTGAAATATTCCGAAATACTTTCAAACTGAAGGACAAAAATATTTTTGTAGCTAACGACTTGAGTCCTGGGGATCAGCTTATCCACAAAACCCTGAGAAAACATCTCAACACTGCCAAAGCGAACGGTATCAAAGCGACCATAAAGAAGAATTTGCTGGTCATCAATAATCACTCTTACTCTCTAACAGATCTAGAAACTGAACCCGAGGTCCTAGGAAATCAAAAGCACACCAGCAATCTAGAAGAGAAGACGAATAAAAGAAAAAATATTTCATCGCCCCAAGAGTTATCAGCCAAACGAAATCTCCGACCCAGAACGGATTCCATCACCCGGACTACTTCTACAAAACAAGATTGAAGAAAGGTCGTTCTTGCTACATATGGACACTTTTCAATTCTTTCTCTTCTCATATTATCTATTTACTCATTTATGTACGGTATTATAAACGTTCTAATATTATAAGCCACACATCATTTAGATGATCACCTTCTCACTACATGATTAACTTTTAGGACTGAGTTATTGTCTGCTATTTTAATTGAGATCAATGGCTAAATCTTTTAGCTTTGTCCACCTCAATGTGAGATCGCTGTTCACTGGGTTTGATCAACTTTCTGACTTCATTTTGAGAGAAAACATAGATATTTTTGCTGTTACGGAGACGTGGTTGAATCCTACTTCAAGCTCGGATGCAGTTGAAATAAATAATTATCGGATAGCACGCGCGGATAGAGACGGTAGAGGGGGAGGAGTTGCCTTCTATATCAATAATAAAATAAATTTCAAAATAATCCGCTCCCAGACTAGCTCGAATCTTGAACAATTATGGATTTCGATGTCGATTCGATGCAAAACTTACATTTTTGGGGTCTTATATCGTCCTCCTTCCGGAGACATATATCAGTGCATAAACGAACTAGAAGAAAGTATTGCCCACCTCTTACCTTCCTCAGACTTTCTAATCGCGGCTGGTGACTTGAATATAGACCTCCTCATCGACGACCGACAATGCCACCTTCTAATAGATTTTTTCAGTTCTTACAATCTTCATCAAATGGTCCTGGAACCAACTCGCATAACTTCTCACTCCCAAACACTAATTGATGTCCTCCTGACCTCGGAAAGAGATAAAGTGTCATGCGTCAAAGTCGTTGACATAGGTGGAATATCCGATCACATGGCGGTTTCTTGCAAGATCACGACCATCCATATACCTTCAAAAGTCAAAATGATTTCATTTCGTGATATTAGTAGCCTCGATCACGAACTATTCCGTTCCGATATGGAGAATACTCACTGGGATGACATCTATCAGCTTGATGATGTTGACGATATGGCCTCGTTTTTGAATAATAATATCATCTCGCTTTTTGAGAGGCATGCCCCCCTCCTTACTAAAAGAGTAAGCAAGCCACCAGCTCCTTGGCTGACTTATACTATCAAGGAAATGATCGCTCTTAGAGACCGCGCTTTCAAGAAATTCAAGCTGACACATTTGGCTGCTGACTGGAAAAGCTATAAAGATCTCAGAAATTACACCACAGGAGCTATTCGTCGGGAGAAAAAAGCTTACCTCAAATTTGTCTTTTCGAAAAAAAACTCCAAAGCAACTTGGAATACATTGAGATCTCTAGAGATTTTGAGGAAAAATAACAACTCGGACCTACCGAGTGACTTGAATGACGTAAATCGTATTAACAAACACTTTAGTACTGTCTCCCAGCCCGAACGAACATCCGTTCAAATTTCGTCGCCTGGAAAGATACTGTTACCCCCCAGAAATAGAAAAACCTTTTCAGTTCACTACAGTCTCAACTAAAGACGTGCAGAAATACCTCAAACGCCTAAAGAGTAATGCAACCGGTTCTGATAAAATCTCACTCCGAATGATCCACCTTATCGAGATGCACATACTTAACTCCTTAACTTTTCTCATCAACGAAATCTTAACTAAGGGGATTTTTCCAGAATGTTGGAAGAACGGCTTGATCATTCCCTTAGCTAAGTGCAATTCCCCTACGGATTTTTCTGACCTGAGGCCTATCACTATACTACCGAGTCTCTCGAAAGTAATGGAAATGATTATGAAGGATCAAATTTGTGATTTTATAAATGAACAGCAAATCATCACCTCGGTGCAGTCCGGTTTCAGACCTCAGCACAGCACAACCACGGCCTTACTTTCCATCACCGATGACCTCTTCAAGGCCATTGATGAAAATAAATTAACACTTTTGGTTCTCCTGGACTACAGTAAAGCCTTTGATACCCTCGACTTTGATATTCTGTGCAACAAACTTAGATTTTTTGGCTTTTCTGAGAAATCAATGTCTCTGGTAAACCATTATTTATCAAACCGAACTCAGAGAGTTGTCGTGGATGATATTGCCTCGGAGGCTCTGCCTGTATCCAAAGGAGTTCCTCAAGGATCTATTCTGGGTCCTCTATTATTCAGTCTGTATATTAGTGACCTTCATCAATCTGTTGAAAAGTGTAACATTCATCACTATGCAGACGACACTCAACTGTATTTCTCGTTCCGGTACTCTGACATTGACTCTGCTCAAAATCACATCAATCACGATCTACAAGCTATTTTTGACTTTTCTACAGCCCATAAATTGAAGCTGAACTCCAAGAAGTCGGCAGTGATGATTTTCGGACCAAAAAAATTTCGAGATATCAACAAAAAATCACTTCAAATTTGCATCAATGGTGACACTTTACCCTTTGTATCCGAAATAAAAAATTTAGGTCTATGGTTCAATTCTGAACTACGCTTTTCAAAGCACGTCAGCCATTTGACAAAAACTTGCTTTAACACCTTAAGACAACTGTATCCGAGTCGAGATTTACTCACTAAAGAACTTAAATTGAAACTATGCGAGGCACTGATTATATCCAAATTTTCATACTGTGACAGCATATATGGTCCCGCCTTACTTCAATCTGATTCTCTACGTCTCCAACGCATCCAGAACAGCTGTCTCCGATTTTCTTTTGGCGTTCGAAAATACGACCACATATCAGCTGTTATGAAGGAATCAGGGTGGCTGAAACTAGAGAAACTCAGAACACTCCATTTACTCACGAGCACTCATAAAGTTTTAAACACCGGGTTGCCAGATTATCTAATGAAAAAATTGAAGTCATTCTCTAACATCAATAGTTTTCCCACAAGAAATAGGTCGGTTCTGGTTATACCTAAGCACAAAACTTCTGCCTTCACTCGCAGCTTCTCATACAACGCAGCGAAGCATTACAATACACTGCCCAGTGAATTTCGATCATACTCAATACTTAACTTCAAGAAAAGACTGAAATTACGCTTGACTGATTAGCTTAGTGCTCTCATGTTGACCGCAGCTCATTCACACAGGCAAGCCGATTGAAGCAATTTTAATAATTGTGTGTTGATTTTAGGGAAAAAACTTTATCGGAATAAGAAGATGTGATCGATTTGGCTCTCGGGATGTATTTATAGTAGTTATTTTTTTTTCACTTTTTTCAGGGTTGAGTTTAAAAACAGCCTGGGCTGACACTCCGCCTATTCACCTTATAATTCGAGTACATGTATATTATATTGTTTTACTGTGTTATACAATACGAGGGTGAATAAAGACGTTTTATTATTATTATTATTATTATTATTATATGGGAAGACTTCAGAGTAAGCTGACGTATGTCAGCATCTTTGAATGTCATTGCATCCTTTGATATATTGTCGGATAATGTGGTCTGCTGAAAGCCAATCATGATGAATCGAGGTCTCTCCAGACTGTTGATTGTTTTCACAGCCCACATATCCGATGCCGTTCGTCGAAGTAAAGGTAACTCATAGAGATCCCACATACGATAAGCTACTTCCACTATAGCATTATTGGTTGATTAGTTTGGTTGAACCCCCAACCTACAGATAACAATGAATCAGCATGCGTTTCTCCGAATGATATCAAAGTTTTCATTGTGGTGACTATGCCATGTTTCCGAACAACAGCCATTGGTTCGCCGGCCATTTCATAACGAATCTCGTTGAACAAGAAAGCGAGGGCGTTATTAGAGAGGTAGAATGTCGTTGTGGCATCAGTAGGGTTGAACTTTCCTTCGATATGAATGTAACTCTCTGCGATATCGAGTATCAGATTTCGAAAGTTGATTGGTGTAACGCCTTTTCCTCGCGTTAACAATATCTAGCGCCCTCTACCGGTACGGAGGGTACCTCGAGCGCCAGCTTGTGCGTTATAGTGTCACGAAGCACCACTACTCCGGGCAGCTGCAGTGAAGAAACGGCAATCCAGGGGTCTGCGTGGTGTAGACAATGGCAGTGGCCAGAAGGTCAGATTTTACTTGACCTTGCTGGGTTCCTAACCTGTTTACCGGCTGCTAATACCTCTATATATAATAAATGAAACGCAAATTATATTTTATTTATATATTATAGGTAACGGTAGAAGAATTTTACTACTCTCTGAGCGAAGTACACCTTGAGTAAAGCAAGCAGGGAAAGGGGCGTGCAACGAAGTTAGTAAAATAAAGCGGTGGAGGGGCGGTTCTACGTAGTTAAGCTAGGGCGGCGGAGATGGGGACATGCAGCGGTAACGTTAAGCAATACAAAGCAAGCGGAATTAACAAGCCAGCGGAATTAACGAGCGGGGTTCGGTTAGCAGAAGCTCTACGGAAATCACTCAGTGGTAGCTGTCAACTCGAGTTTGTTTTGTACGAATCGTATGCGTCACGACGGCCTCGATTTCGGTACTCGGCGGTAAAGGAATAAGGCCCAAGTGATAAGAACCACAAAGGACCTGATTCACAGAGACACAGCTCCAAGTGGTAAGAACCACAAAGGAACCGAAAAAAAGGAAGAAGAAAAAGCCAGCAGGTCCAAGTGGTAAGAACCACAAAGGACCCGAAACTGTGAAATAACGGACAGACGCGTATCGCGAATCACGACTTTAGATAGCGACGGACAGGACGTCCTAAGCCAAAGTGGTACGAACCACAAATGGCCCGAACGTTAACAGAAAGCAGGTCCAAGTGATAAGAACCACAAAGGACCCGAAAGAAGAAGGAAGAAAAGACAGCAGGTCCAAGTGGTAAGAACCACAAAGGACTCGAAACTGTGAAATAACGGACAGACGCGTATCGCGAATCACGGCTTTAGATAGCGACGGACAGGACGTCCTAAACCAAAGTGGAACGATCCACAAATGGCCCGAACGTAAATAGCAAGCAGATCCAAGTGATAAGAACCACAAAGGATCCGAAAGAAGAAGGAAGAAATAGACAGCAAGCCCAAGTGGTACGAACCACAAAAGACTCGAAACTGCGAAAGAACGAGTAGAACACTCCCGACGCGTATCGCGGATCACGACTCGAGGTGGCAACTAACACTTCAAACTCCACTAACTTCACCTTCGGTACACTACACACTGCACGGTCGGTATACTGATCACTATTCGTCGGCTGGCTTGGCGTGGCTGCTGCTGGTGGTCGCGGAAACAAAATGAATTTACTCTCTGGCTCTCGGTGGTATCTCAACGGTATCCCTTCCAAGCGTCTCCCCACTCGCCGTATCTCTCGGCGCCTGTCATCGCAGGTCGATTGAGCGGCTATGGCTTAGCATGTGGGGTAGACCAGGAGATATCCTGAGGGTTCGCGCGCCGGGAATAGTGAGCGGGTTCACTTCGCGCTATCCTATCGAGTATTTTCCAACAAGAACGGTATTTTTATGTTAAGAAATAACCAAGATATAAATATAGAGGGAAATTTGATACTTAGCTTTTATATGCAAAATAGTAACTTCGTTACATTGGAATTCTGATTTCGTCGGAATTATTGAAATATGGTGAGCTATATGGTTTGTATGTATGCTCATGCGGACTTAGCAACGAACGGTCGAGTACAGGTCCCTCAAATACTTCCAGTTTCTCATATGTGGTGAGAGTGGCCATATTATTTGCTTCTTTTGTAGCGTATTTCAAAACCGATGGATTTCAGGAATTTAAGGCTATCAGCTTTTATCCTATAACTTGATCGTTTAGTAGACACACGTGGAATGAAGTGATTTCGATGTTTCCTCTTCTTTTTACATACATCATTACCATTGCCACCACCACCATGTTTAGGTAACCTCTGTCGTCGTTTGCTGAAGAAGAATCCCATCATCTATCCCAGTAACAATTTTACCGATTTCAATTTTATTATAATTGTTAACCATTGAAATCAATCAACAGCCCATTATCATCCAAGATGCGTAGTGTAATATTGTCGAGATACTGGCGACCTTCTGGTTTGATCGGCACACAAATAATATTTTTTGGCTCCTTGGTGAGTTTGTAGCCAGGCTCAACATCAATGTCGAATTCAAAAATGCTGTGAACTTCCCCCCATTTGAATATGCTCTAGATGTCACGTTGCAGTCAAAACGAATTATTCTGACGTTATTGATATTGACAGGTAATGTTGATTTGTGAGTTTTTCCACTTTCGAACACAGTCCTTTCGAATCCTAAAAGGTTAGCGATCGAATTTTCATGTTTGAGATTATTATGTTACTTTGATCTTATTTCACATTTGAGAGTGTTGTTGTTTGCATTCAGAGTGAATATTTCATCAATATTTTTGTCAACGCCATCTGCAGACTGTGGCTTTTCGGATTTGATGAATCTCAGTATGGCATTATTGATTTCAGTGATTTCATAGGCTCCAGGTGGGATTTAAATAAATTAATAATAATAATAATAAATTAAACAAAAAAAAAAGAGAGAAAAGATAAACATGAAATTGCTATCATACTAATAATAATGATGAGAGGTATGTAGTTGATTGTTTTCTTGGTGAAGTTTCCACAAATAAACATTCGAAAGCATATGAATATTTTATGGATATAATTACAATACTAAGACAACTACAGCAGTTTGGTAATAGCTTGAATTATATAGAATTACAATGTTGTAGAAAAAAAATAAGACACAGAAGAATACATAATTCAAAAAATACAATAAGAAAATCCATGAATGAGAAATTAGGTGATATATTGATAGCGGAGAACACAAACAAATTCATCAACGTTGATTATCCGATAATAAGTTTTGTTTATGATATTTTTTGAAGCTCGAAACAGATACAGAGTGGAGGAACGGTGGTAGGTCATTATAAAACTTGGCGATGGTTGAAGTAAAAGATCGTTTGAATTGCTCGGTGGAATGTCTAACAATATGGATCATTATACGTCTTATGTTCACGTGGTGCACATCAGTTCTGAACTGAATATTATTATATAAGTATGGGGGTGTATGTGTGACAACTATTTTATGGAATAAAACCGCAGAATGAAGTGTACGCCTATCAAACATATTCAACCAATTAGCTTTTCCTAGGGTGTGTGAAATGGGATCCCTCTTCCTAATGTCAAATGAAAATCTCAAACATGAGTTTTGAACCTTCTGAATTCTCTGTTGTTCATTGGTTTTCAGGAAGTAGTGATATACTACATCACAATGGTTAAAAGTAGGCAGAATCAGAGAATCACACAGTAGCAATTTAGTTTTCAGATTCGAGGAATGACTGTGTGGATATAATAGTTTCATTTTTCCATAAGCCTTTTGTATTAACAGTGAAATATGCTTTTTGAATTTGAGGTCGTCAACGAATGTCATTCCCAAATTTTTCACCTGATTCTTCACAGGAAGATGTACAGTACTCATTTTTATACCCAAATTACTAATTTTCGACCTAGTACTCTTTCTTCTAAATTTGATTACAGAGCACTTGTCGATATTTATATGAAGGGAATGTTTCTTCGATACTTCCACTGAGTGGTTCAGTTCTGCATTTATAATATTGACACTATGCTGCATATCATCGTATTTAAACGAATAATACAATTGAGTATCATCGGCGTACATATGAAACTTCATTGCGTTCAATCCTACGTTCAGTTGAGTTGTATATATAATGTACAGAATGGGCTCAAGTATTGACCCCTGTGGTACACCCGATGTTAGTTCATTGAAATCTGATAAATCATCATCAACTCTCACCATTTGCGATCTGTTCGAGAGATTTGAAGCGAAAAAATTCACAACATTATCAGTTAAACCATCATAATGTAATATGGAGAGAAGAAGTTGATGATTTATCGTATCAAAGGCCTTACTGTAATCGATCAGAATCAAAGCAGTAATTTCATCATTATCATAAACTTTGACAATATCGTCAAGTGTATTCAGTAGGGCCGTTGCACAACTATAACTCGGTCTGAAACCTGATTGCATCGTAGGAAGGATGTTGTTTTCAGATAGATGAGTACGAAGCTGTTGAGCAATTGCTCTTTCTAGAATTTTAGAGAGGTATGGTAGTAGAGAAATAAGGCGCAGGTCTTTATATTCCATCAGGTCCTTGACTTTTGGTATTGGGATCACGAACGAACTAGGAAAAAAGTTTTTTTCCAGACAGAAATTCATTAGGTGGAGTATGACAGGTAATAATGATGGACAACAGAGATTAACAAGAAAATTGTCAAGCTCGTCAACTCCTCTGGACTCGCTTTTAATCTGTGACATTATGATTAGTAACTCAGCCTCCGGGATATTCTAAAAATGAAGTTACAGAATCACTTATGTTGTTTTCATAAAAATTTCTTATACCAGAATCAACTTTGTTATTAAGTTTAGTGGACGATATAAAAAATCATTGATATCACTTGCATTGTGCAACTAGGCGGGTATATTCGAGGATTTGGTTTTAATATGTATGTTTAACTTTTTGAGTTTAAGCCACAAGTCTTTAGATCTACTAGTATTCACGACGATATGTTCCAGATAAGCCTTTCTTTCACGTTCAATAGAGGACTTCGTGTAATTTCTGACAGTTTTGTACTAATTCCAATCCTTGACTATGCCCGTTCTTCTGAATTTATTTAGAGCTATATCCCTGAGTTTCATCATGAGTTTTATATTGTCGGTTATCCATGGTGTAAATGGCTTGTTGAAGTTTATTGTTACGTATGGAGAGTGAGTATCAAATAAGTTGAGAATATGAGAACGGAAATTCAATTTTATTAACGATGTGATCTATAACAAACATGGGAAGCCAGGAAATCGAATCGATTTTTTTAGAAGTGAATTAGCTCTCTGAGGGCCAGTTTTTCAATACAAGGATAAATGAGTTATCTGTCAGATAGATGGAAGGAGAGAGGAGGTGCGCGTGGATAATATTTGGCAGTGACAAGGAAAAAAACTGATGGTTATTTTAATCTGAATTTCTTGCATTGAAAATCCGGCCCTTAGAATAACTGATCACATTATTATGAACATCCACATTGAATATTGAATTGTAAGAGTTGAAGCCGTGTAAGCCCAAACTATATCTGCTACCTATATCCAATTCAATGGGTGGATAGAAGTTGGCACTCAACTCACTCGATTCTCCCAACAGTGTAAACGCTCGTGACATGACTGGCCAGTTGTTTGATGGATCAGTTCATTTTATTGCTGATGACATTGACGCTGTTGGTGGGGAAATCGTCGTTTTTTGGCTGGAGGTTGTGAGTTGATATCCACTTCGTTATGTGCTGCAACTTCCACTTCTTCCACCCTACAGTAGCAACAAAAGAATTTTCGAGGTGTAGGTCCGTCATTCACACCGGAATTGCCACTATCACCATCATCATAATGATCTTGACAATATTGATTCTTCAATATACCAATATCATTCTGAAGGTGTACAGGTAGTTCATCCCACACGAGATGAATTTCTCGAGCCGCACATCCAATTAATACCTCTTTCGACATATCCGTAAGCTGCTGTTCGGTCATTTCCTGTAAGCTACGTAATTTGGAGTAAGCAATCAACGAATGTCCCACTCTCACGATCCTGTCCGGGTGTCATATCCATTACCTACGATCACAGAGAAACTTCAAACACGGATGACCACACCAAACTGTGTTGTCGTTCATAGTTATATGGGATTTTAGTGATTGACCTTGAACCGATGCTGACATAATGAACCAATTCTTTGGGAGGGAAAAAGTCACCGAAACTGTCGTAGTAATTTACCAAGTGATTAATTTTTTTGTATGCTAGCCAATGAGTCCCTGAGCCATGTCGACCACCCAAATTGACAATGCGAGATTCATATCCAAACGGTCCTGATGGGGGTAGTCCAGCACGCATGAATACACCACGAAAATATGGAACTCTCATTTTATTGGCAAATAATTCCATATCGATGTTGAACAATGCTTTTCGGGGTAGCATATCTAAAAGTTTTTTGATTCCTGTGGTTTCAAATATAATCCCAGTCCTTTACGATACGGTTTCAAATACAGTCCCTTGCCACCCAGAGCAATGGCCTCCATGTTTTTATTATGTCTGTTCGCCTTTATCAATCGCTCTAAATTTGCTTTTGCAGTTTGTATTGCTTTCGTAGTACCTGCTATAGCACCAGCCAAACTAATCAACGCTGATAGACCAGCTTAAATGGGTATGAGAGGTAGAATGCCACCCACAGCTTTGGTATATTTGCGAGGTGCCTTCAATGCAATTTCGGTAGCTTTTTTCTCGAATTATTGGTGATGAAGCTCTCCCCTTCAACATTATGTAGAATGTCACGAACTTTTACTGACAATGCCCGAACCGGAAGCAACGTTTTTTTGCCCCCCTTTGATGTTTTTTCAATTTTAAACTTCTTGATATCCCGTTTCTTCACTGATTCATGACGCGAGTTGGAATATGTCTCACAACCCATACCGAACCGACGTTTTCCTTTCATTATAGTTGTTACTAACCAGGCGGCTCCTTTATCTGCAAAAGTGGCGTCCTTTGACTTGAATCTCTCCCAAGCAGCTTCCTCAAGAAGTCGATCCGCTTCGTGTCTAGCAGATAAGTCGTTTTGATTCTGTAAGTAAGCCAAATCGTGCTGTTTACAGACAATATCGAGTTGATTGATACCGGGATCTCTTTTTTTTCTGTACTTTGGTGCCAGGGCCACAATACTGAAAGCCGCCAGGTAGGTGTAGTTATAATGCTAATGAAACACTTTCAACGGGTACACCATCCTCCCCAACGACAACTTCAGATTCTTCCCAAATAGGTGATGATGAGATACAAAAACATATCGAAAAGTTATCATCAGGTTTATCTTCATATGACAGTTCCTGGTATTCAAATAGACCCCCAAACGGAAGGGACCACCAAGTTGGCTAAGGAAATCAATACCTTGAAGGATCGACCCCATAATTCGACAAAGAATGTCGATATTTCAACTGGAACAGTTACCAAAGTGGAGCAGTCAATCCCCAGACCTAAACACTGGAGGACTGAACAACTAGCTCTTCCACCTGCGTGGGAACCCACTTCTGTCATAGAAAGTTGATATGAGTGCTGCTGAAAAGCAAGTTGTGAATGAGTTGCATAAGCCAGCTCGTCGAAATTTTCCTGGAAGGAAAACCATAATAAAGGGATTTTTAGATTTGTAGCAAATGGATTTGATGAGGATGCAGCTATATGCTAAAAAAATAGAGGTAATAGATTGTATGATGTTGAATGAGGAAAGGTGGCAACTAGTCTGTCAAAAAAAGGCTGGGCCTGGTGCTTACCTGGATTCCTTCCTCTTTCCAGAACTCGCCTCATTTTTTATGGTTGCAACTTCCTATTCAGGCTGATCTGAGCATATGGTGTACTGTATATTCGATCAATGCATTTTTGGAATGTTTAATAATTCACTTGCACATGAGAAAACTTTTTGTTCACGAGAATAGTGCCCGACACTGCAAAATATATATTCTATACTGATATCTTCACGGTAAAAGCACCAACAAAAAACCTAGTCTAACAGACTGAACATTTGAATTTGAATACGGGGTATACCGCGCAGATAGTGAATATTGAAGTAAATATTGAAACAAAGATTAAAATTTATGAATAACATTACCCAAATTATATTATTGAGCTAATTCTATCAAAATAAAAAAAATGATTCTAATTATTGAGCTGAGTGGAAACTTAACAATTCCGCCCACCAAAATACACAGTATTTTAATTAAGTGACGGTAAGGGGCACAGTTTGACGAGAGGTCTCTGGAATATACCCTGGTTAGTCTTCACAGTCGTAACTATCAGAATTCCATCCGCACCTGGGTGCGTTCGTATGACTGACTCTACCAATTCTCCATTAAAGAGGAGGTAAAGTTTCATTTTTTAATATAACTAGATCTTCAATATTAAGTGTCTTTCCATGAGTGAACCACTTTTGCCGTTACTGAAGAGTGTGAAGATACTCTGAATGCCATTTCTTCCAAATATACTGCTGTAGTGTTTGCACCAATTGCCAACGGTTTGAAATGTTCAATTTCAAATGAGTAATATCGGGACAAGGGGGAGCTGTGAGAGGTTCAAGTGTAAGGAAATGTCCTGGTGTCCACGCGTTTGAATCATTAGTATCAGAACTCTGAGCGACTAGAGGCCTGGAATTTGAAAGGGGTTCTATTTGTACTAAGAGGGTTTACATCTCTTTATATGTCAAAATGTTCGATCCAACAACACGTACCAAATGAGACTTTATGGACATTATACCAGCCCCACCGAGACCATTGAAGTGTGGACTGCCAGGAGCACTGAAAGAAAAAACAATCTTTTCTGTTTCGGCACCTCTCTCATAAATTCAGAGAGAATCTTCTGGGCACCTACAAAATTTGTACCTCGATCCCAGTGAATACAATGATCTCGACGACTGATAAATCTCCGAAGAGCAGCTATGAATGCTTCGGATGATAAATCCGAGGCCAATTCAATATGGACTGCCTTGGTGCAAAGCATACAAAAATACAAATATAGGCCTTTTGTGATATTATGCCACGACCTTTACCCATAGTGAAAAAACCACCATAATCAGCACCAACACATGAAAATGCTTTGAATTGATTCATTCATGGACCGGGTAGATTACCCATAAAGGGTTGAAGAGGAGTGGGATTAACTCGAAAACATGTGTGACATTTCGATAGAACATGCCTAATTGCCCTTTTGGTGAGGGAATCCAAAAATTCTGAGCTATTAAAAAATGTAAAGTCTACTTTACTACTGACAAAAGTCTTCCAACGATGCGCATATGAGTTTATCCAAGCTGAAGTCACCATTGAGTCACTCCAAGCAAATATTTGTGTTAATGAGATAACATTATCGAATGTTCTGAGAATATAATGCAACAATGGGGACAGGAAGACTGCTGCACATAATTCTAAACGCGGCACAGATAACTTCTTTAGAGGAGCAACTCTGGATTTCCCACAAATGAGTTTCACTTCGAATTTTTCATCGGATACTTTGAATCTCAGATACAACAGCAGCATAACCCTTTTCTGAACTGTCACAGAAGCCGAGCAGTTCGCAATGAGTATATTTTTCTACCATAATATAACGTGGAATTTTCAAACTATGAAGAGGGTGCAATTCATTTCTATACTGAGACCACTTCCCAGTTACCTCAGGTGGAGGAATATCATCCCAATCGCAACCCATATTCCAAAGATACTGAATAAGATATTTTGCGAAAAATTACAAGGGTGCCAAAAATCCTAGTTGGTCAAATATCCCTGCAATTTCGGACAAAATATTTCTTTTCGTACAGGGCTTATTGTGAAATTTGATTTGATAAGAAAAATAATCGAAGGTACCATTCCATTTCAAACCTAACACTTTGAGAGAAGGGTCATCTGAGCGAAATGCGATTTTTTTCTGTTGACAGTCTTCTGAGGGGAGATTTTTCAATAATTCAGGATTATTACTGGATCATTTTCTCGAATGAAAGCAACCTCGTTTCAATAGGTTAATCAACTCATCTCGCAAAGATTGTGCTTCTGTCAAAGCTTGAGTTCCCGTACATATATCATCAACATAAATGTCATTGAGTAGCAATTGTGATGCTCGAGTAAAGTCATGCCCCTCATCCTTAGCGAGTTGCACCAAGACTCGAAGAGAAAGGTAAGGGCTACAACTAATTCCAAAGCTCACACGAGTCGAACGGAAATCCTGTATTGGATCATCCATGGAGAAACGCCGTAGGAGACGCTGAAAATCTCGATGTGATCCCCTCACTACTATCTGAGAAAACATGCTTTGAATATCAGCCGTGAATCAGACGAAAAAGTATCATTCAAAGTTATGCCTGGAGCAGACTTGGCAGACGCATCGAACACCACTTTAAGTTCTGTTGTAGGATTATCAGGACTGAAAACGCAGTGATGAGGAACACAATAATTGTTTTCATGAGGTGAGGGAACTGGGATAGCTTCCATAAAATCACTATTCAAATAATTTTTCATGAATTTAGAGTATTCTTGCAACAGTCGTGGATTTTGATGTAAACGACGCTCCAGAGAGTAAAATCTCTTCAGGGCAAGGGAACGAGTACCCGTGAAGTAAGATTCGGAATCTTAGAAAGGCAGGGATACAACATATCTCCCCGAGGGGGTTCGTGAATGAGTTTTCTCAAAATTTTCTTCACATAATGCATCATCGGATGATATAGCCTCTGCAGAAGGAATTTCTTCCATCTGCCAAAAAAGTGTTTTCTGAAGATTGAAGGAAGGATTCACCTTTTCCATCCATCCAAATATGGTATTGAAAGCAGCAGATACTCTGCAATAGGCTCTTTTTCTCCACTTGACAGAATCAATGAGAAAATATCTGCTCCTAGCAACATGTCAATTTGCCCAGGAACATTGAAATGAGGATCAGCCAATTCAATATTTGTCAACTGAGACCAATTTTCTATTGAAACCTCAAAAATAGGCATATCACAACAAATGTTTGAGATAACTGAGGCTTCAACTTTCAAGACTTGGTTTGGTGATCCCACCGGACGTATTTTACACGTTATATAAGAAGAAGTTGAAGATTGCATACTACTCAAACCGTGGATACCTAAAGAAAATGGAGTTTTGTATAAATTTAATTGATTTGCACAACTTTCTGATATAAACGAGGCTTGGCTAGCTGAATCGAGTGAGACACGAACAATTTGATACTTACCAGGAGAGTCCAGGGCCTCAACTTGTGCCTTTGAGAGAATAACAGTAGTTTGGGGAACAACATTTGTAAGGGTACTGACGTCAGGGACGGTCAATGGTGAATTTTCTATTGAAACCACAGAATTGTTTTGACGGATGCCCTTTTCATCATTATTGAAATGTAAAAGAGTATAATGGAACTCATTGTTACAAAGACGACAGCAATACTTAGATGTGCAATTGTTCAGAGCATGTTTGGATCTCAAACAATTTGATCACCATTTATTTTGTTTAATAATGTTATATCTTTCTTTCGGAAAATTTTCCAAAAATTGAGCACATTTATAAATGGAGTAATCGTTGGACTTACAAAGTGAGCATTTAAAATTATTTTCCTATATACTCGTGAGGAGAGTAAAGGAAAATCTGGGTGAGTTATTATTTTTCTGAAACTGATTGCTCATCCTTTTACTATGAGAATTTTTTTGAATGGTTGACTATTCAGCGAGAGAAGCTGAATTGAGAGCAAGACAATGATTATTCAAAAATGCAAAGAGGGAACTATATTTTGGTATTTCTGTAGATGCATGATGAATTTCAAAACGTTGGAGGGCTTCTTCATCGATCCTTCTACTCAGAAGTAAAACAGAACAAAATCTCATTCATCAACAGAAAACCCGAGCTTTTCTAAAGCTTGCAAGTTATTATTGAATGTATCTGATAGCTTTCTCAAACTAATGCAAGAATTCAAATTCACAGCAGGAGTTTTGTTTATTTCATCCCAATAATAGGTCGCCAAAGCTCTCTTATTTTGATATCTCAAGTGTGAAGTGTTATAAGCGATATCATAGTTATGCTCATCGATAGGAAGATTTTTTCTAGCTGAAAGTGCATAGCCATCCACAACTGTAAGCAAATATTGAAACTTCTCGACTTTCGAAATAGTAACATTATTGTGAATTGAAGAATCATATAAACCAATGAATTTTGACCAATGTTTCGAAGTACCATCAAAGACAGGTATATTCAATTTGGGAAGTCTCACATTCGTATTCGAAGGATTCAAAGCTAATGTAGTTGGAGCTATGGAGATCATGATAAATAGTCCTAATTTCAAAATATTGGCTATCTACCGTCGACCTCACGTCCTTTTCTGGTGATAAATCTTCATCATCTTGTTGAGAGAGAATGTTAATCATGGTTGTGTGATAGGAATTGAATTCACCGTAAACATTAGCCAATTCTGAATATTTCATTTTGAAAATAGTGTGTAGAGAGTGAGTATAATAATGGGGAGACACGCAGAGAAAGTAGTTTATAGTGAGTTTATTGAACAAATCAATTCAATAATTTCAAAATAATAATTGAGGAAGTGAACAAACTACGAAGAAGGTTTTGTAAGAGTTTCACCCGTTCGACACAGAGCGGAACAAAGTAAAAAATTCAATGTAAAAAAAGGGAATTCCAAGTACCTAGCAATGTATATCTGCTGAGCGAATGAATTCAAGGTCATATAAAGCCTTGAATGAGGAAAAAAGGCGAAGTAAATTAAATTTCAATATTCACTGATCCGGTTCGAATGTAACCAAAATGTATGATGTTGAATGAGGAGAGGTGGCAACTAGTCTGTCAAAAAAAGGCTGGGCCTGGTGCTTACCTCGATTCCTTTCTCTTTCCAGAACTTGCCTTATTTTTTATTGTTGCAACTTCCTATTCAGGCAGATCTGAGCGTATAGTTGACTGTATGTTCGATCAATGAATTTTTGGAATAATTATCAATTCACTTGCACTTGAGAAAACTTTTCGTTCACGAGAATAGTGCCCGACACGGCTGGATATATATTCTATACCGCTATCTTCACGGTAAAAGAACCAACAAAAAAACTTGTCTGACAGACTGAATATTCAAATTTAAATACGGAGTGTACCGCGCAGATAGTGAATATTGACGTAAATATTGAAACAAAGATTGAAATTCATGAATGATATTACCCAAATTATATCAATGAGCTAACTCTATCAAAATAAAATGATTTTAATAATTGAGCTGAGTGGAAACTTAACATAGATACATTCTCGTAGTAATCGAAAGTATGTATGGTCAAGACCTCTCAAAAACAAAACTGGAGTTGCAGTCACTAAAGCTATGGCCAGTGTATAGAAAGATGCAAAGTATTGTCCAAAAAACTTACAATCCGATCAAAGGTTCTGAATTCTATAACTCAAACTTCTCATCGCTAATAAAAAAAAACATATTAATCATTATTCGACATTCAACTCTAAAAAGGCTGCAATTGCTGAGCGTGTTATAAGAACATCGAAAACTTGGCTCCATAAGGAGTTTTCACTTTAAGGTACAACAACAAACTCCATTGACATTCATTCGAAATCTTGGGAGAAGCTACAACGATGGCAAAACACTGGAAGATGTAAAAAAGTAAATTCAAAATTGGGGATAAAGTCAGAATCAGTACCTATGAAGGTGTTTTCGACAAGGATTATACTGCAAACTTTTCTACAGAAATCTTCACTGTCTTGAAAGTAAACAGTACAGAACCCGTAACATATGCACTTGATCGATAAAAGTTCATTAGTATAATGAATTGTATTTGATGTAGCAATACACTGTTTACATGTATCAATGAAAATAAAATATATCGTTCTACTTTTGAATCATTATTGAGTCCATACCTATAACAACACACCATCTCATTAATGAATGATATACAAAAAATATTATCAAGAATTTATTATTCGAAAATTTGCAAATTGGTTCATACATTATGACAAACAAGCAGTTTTTATGAAGTTGATTGTTCTTCTGCGAACTCCAAAAATGGTGATTTGCGATGGTTGTGAATCTTCTTTCTCTTAATCTTGTAACAGAATTACCCTGTACTCAAATCATTAACCACAGAGTTTCAGTCAGAAATCTTCTATTCAAAATTTCGGGTGTTTCTTGCAACCGATAGGTGTCAGCATATGGTCCAAATACTTTCGAATTCGTTCGGTGTTTTTTCTCATTGTTGTGAAGTAAATTCCTTATCTGAGTTCTGAAACATTTCATCAAGACTTTTGAAATCTCGTGGTGGATCTGAGAGATTTAGCGTTGCTAAAGTCCATCAGTGTGCCTGGTTTTAGGTAAGTTTTCAAAATAGATTTATTTATTGTGAGGGTTTGTTTATACTTGATATCATGTTGAATCAGTAACTTTTAGACATTATCCTTTGTTATAAATTTTAGATTGTCGTTGAGAAAATAAATTCCAACCTCCCAAATTTTGGTTTGTCTGAACCCACCTTGTTACATCTGGCGACCAACTCGGGGCAAACCTAAGTGAATATGGACAATAATGGATATAATCTAAGGAATAGGGGTGCACCCAAGACGACCGGTGCTTTCCCAAAGGATAAAGGAACGAATGGAAGTGGTAAAGAATCGGCACAAAATACGAATACACCAGTGAATCCAGGTAGGCGACTTTTTATGAGTAGAAGTTATGGCCAAGCGGATAGAACTCCCGAATCTCGGGAGAGTGAACTTCATTCAGCTGATACTGTTCGGCGGAATGATCCGAATCAACTCCAATCTCTAGGAGCGGAACCCGCAAATAAATTAACGGCACCGATGCAAAATTTACCCTTCATTCGACGAGTAGACAGCAGAGTAAACAATAATGTAGAATTTGATCTACCAAAGTCTTTTTCTTCGCAGACAAGTAGGCCAATAACGGAGTTATCGAATTCGAATTTTACATGTAATTTTGATCCTGAGAGAAACACATCTCAAAGTAGGAATGTCGAGTATTCACAAACTAATATTATTCGTGATGTACAAACAAATAACAAAAAAAAAAGTGCAGATTTGGGGGCTGGGATAAACCAGTCTAGTTTAGGTATAGGACCATCAAAGAATTTTTCTATCCCCCAAGCAAATTATTTGAGTGGCTATAGTGGTGCGCCTTGGAATGTGAACCAATTTCAAAATTTGGATAGAAATAAGATTTCGAGTGCTGAAGAAAGGAATGTATCCAGAACATTAGGTACAGCGGCCGGCAACGAACGTCATGAAGTTCCAACTCATAATTTTTTCTCAGCAGCCAATGCCGCGGTACCGAATGCTTCTGAACAAAATAATTTGAACATTGGTAGGGATGATGAAAACAACCCAAACTTAGTATCGCTTATAACTCAGGTAATTGTAGCAATGCAACAGTTAAATAATAATGGCTTACCTAATCCCAACACCATTTCTCAAGAAAATTTTCTAGAAGCTTCTGTTAGAAATCTGAATAATCTGGAAGCAACAAAAAAATTACCATACTTTGATAAGACTGAAAGACACCCTATCGATTTCTTGGAACAGCTGGAATATTTTTATAATTTACATAAAGTTCCGTTTGAATATTTCAAGTACACTATAGCAAACCAGTTTAAAGGTGAGGCTCTATTGTGGAGTAAAGCCTGTTTGCATAAGTTTCCTGATTTCCAAACCTTCAGAGAGGCTTTCATACAGCAATTCTGGAACAATGACATTCAAATGGACTACCTCGAAAAATTGAGGAAAAACAAATATGACGGTAAATCGTCGTTCGTCCAACATTTCTTGCAATGTCTTTCGATGGCCAATCATTTGGGTGACAATGAAAACGAACGGGAGTCGATAAAAAAGATTGCTCGATTGTTTCCACCTTATATCGCCAGTTCCTTAATTTCAGCAAGAAACATTAATGATGCTTTAGAAACGCTTCGTCAGGCTGATTCATATTATGACAGGGAGCAGTTTGTTTCAAATACCAGAAGGCATATTCCATCAGAAGAGCATTTTGCCCCACGTTATAATATGAATTTGTCAACGGGATCAGAAGAAAATCGTAATCGCGGACCTTATAATAATCAGTATAATGGCCGTCCGTTCGTAAGGAAGGAACAGCATCCCAAAACCCACAAAGTAGCTTCTTTGGAGTTGGTGGAAGAAGCACCAGTCATAGAAAATTCGGGAAACGAATTCGAGCCCCGCGAGTTCTAGGTCCTCCCGTGCGGGCTATTTGCAAAAGGGCCAACATTCCGGTAAATAATCCACAGGAAGATTTGATAGGGGAGAGCGATGGCGAGAGCGAAAATGCACGTGAGCTATCCCCCATCATTTCAGTGAGTATGTACGGGGTATATTTCCCAGCCCTCATTGATTCTGGAAGTGATATTTGCTGCTTTAGTGAGGAGGTTAGGGGACAATTAGAGTCCGCTAGGAAAAAAATACCGTCATTTCCTTGCACCGGAATCAAGGTAACGGGAGCGTTCAAAGTGAAACAGAGGCGTATAAAACAACAGTCTCTCATTACTTTCGATATAATGGGTCATGAATTCATTCACGAATTTTTATTAATTCCCGATTTAGTTTACCCCGTCATAATCGGTGTAGATTTTTTGCGACTAACTGCGGCTAAGATTGACCTCGAAAAAAACTCTATGGTTTTTATGTGCAACAATTCTTCTTGTGAGGTTTTGTTTATAAACGTCGGTGAAGAATTCAGGGAAGTGGAATCTCCGAACATTAGAAACATAGCAATCAAAAACTGTGTACAGGGGGTGTCAAAGTATGCGGGCAATGTTGTCGAATCGAACGAATTAGTCGAGATAATAGAAAATTGTTCCTTAGATGCGGATGAAAAAAGGTTATTCGGTGAGTTGTTAATGGAATTCGCTGATATTTTTTCGAATATACCGGGGAAAACACAAGAATATATTCATAAAATCAAACTTCGCGACGAAACCGAATTTTGTTTGAAACAATATCCCATTCCACTGGCTTTTAAAAGCTTAGTGCAGGAGCAACTAGATACCATGGAGAAGTGGGGGGTTATTAAACAAAGTGCCACGCCTTATATTTCTCCGTTGGTCGTTACGCAGAAAAAAGATAAGTCAATTTGAGTATGTCTCGATGCCCGTTACCTGAACTCGGTTATGGAAAAGGAGTACGACACTCCTCGTCCAATGGAAGAGATCCTACGTACCGTAAAAAATACTACATATATGTCATCTCTTGACTTTTCGAATGGGTATTGGCAAATTGAGCTCTCGGAGGATTGTCAGAAATACACGGGATTCAAATTTGACGGGAAAACGTACTGTTTCCGTCGGCTCCCATTCGGTTTGTGTACGAGTGTGAGTACTTTCGTTCGGTGCTTGAACTCTATTTTTGGTCATGAATTTGATGCTTTTCTTGTTGTATATGTAGACGATCTGTTGATTGTTTCGGAGAGTTTCGAAGCGCATATTAGTCATTTGAGGTTGGTTTTCCAGAGGCTACGGGAAGCCGGATTCACTCTCAAAATCCGTAAGTGTAATTTTATACGGAGTGAAATTCCGTTTTTGGGTTATATTCTAGATCGCAATGGAATCAGGCCAGATCCTATGCGTATTCAAGCATTGGCGAACTATTCTACTCCTAAAAATGTCAAGGAGCTACAAAGTTTTCTGGGCCTAGCCAATTTCGATCGGGCTTTTTGTAGCCAATTTTCCGAAATCGCCTCCCCACTAATACATCTTCTGAAAAAGAAAACTAGGTGGAAATGGACGCAGCAAGAACAACAAGCTTTTGATAGTTTGAAAGAAAAACTTCAAGAGAATACTTTGCTTTATCATCCAGTGGCGAATATTCCCTTTTGCGTGGAGACTGATGCCAGCGACAAAGCTTTGGGGTGCCACTTATTTCAAATTGTCAATGGACAGCGCCGTCCGGTAGCATGGGCGTCTAGGTTGTTATTAGATCGAGAAACACGATATTCAATCAATGAACGAGAAGCTTTGGCGGTGGTATGGTGTTTGAAAAAATTTAGGATATACTTGATGGGTCGTAAGTTCACCCTTTTCACAGATAACAGTTCCATTACCTATCTGAAAACGTGTCGCCTGCTTTCAGCCCGTATATCTAGGTATGCGTTGGCATTGCAAGAATATGATTTCGATATCAAACACATCCC
The DNA here is from genome assembly GCA_032362365.1 of Zygogramma bicolorata. Lineage (NCBI taxonomy): Eukaryota > Metazoa > Arthropoda > Insecta > Coleoptera > Chrysomelidae > Zygogramma > Zygogramma bicolorata. The sequence continues at coordinate 112,153 of JAVJAQ010002223.1, read as the reverse complement.
TGGGACAAGTAATATAATATCAGACGCACTGTCTAGATATTCGGGAATTAGAGGACATTCTCCCAGTGACAAAACCTTCAGGGTTTTGCCTATTTCCACCTTGCCGACAGAGTTAACTACTCTCTTGAAAGATATAATCCAATTGCAGGATCAGGATGAAAAATTGAAAAAAATCAAGGATAAGCTGGCTAGCGATATCGAGATCCAAGGTAGGTTTACTTTGGTCAACGATATTCTCTACCAAGTTAATAGTAACGAAGAACACTTATTACTGTGTGTACCAAAGAATCTGGTGGTGAAGCTAATAGAAGCTTATCATATTGCGTATGGCCATTTTGGCGCCTATAAGACTTGGCGAGCATTAAGATCAGAGTTATGGTGGAGTAATATGCACCAGGACGTAAAAAAGGTAATTCTTCATTGCGAGGTTTGCCAGAAGGCTAAGGTTTCGGTAGTACCCAATCCTCCGATGGGTTCGATTATACCTGAGACAAAAAATGATTTGATTGCGCTTGATCTTTTTGGACCGCTGCCGGTGAGCCGAGGGGGAGTAAGCTTCATTTTGGTTCTGTTAGATGTATTTACAATGTACGTTAGTCTATATGCATTAAAGAAAGCCACCTCTCGCGCGATTTTGAGTCGTATCTCGACACAATTTTTGCCTAAAGTGGGTAGCATTAAAAGAATCCTTTGCGATCATGGGACTCAATTCACGGCCAAACGGTGGAAACAAACGTTGCAATCATGGGATATTCAGTTGATATTTTCTTCGGTGCGTCGACCGCAATCTAACCCCTCTGAACGAGTTATGCGGGAACTGGGTCGACTTTGTCGCACTTACTGCGCTGACCATCAAAAACGTTGGGCCTGGGAGCTGGATAACTTTGCTAGTTTCATGAACGCGGTGGTCCATGAATCTACTGGATATAGTCCGAATGAGCTCCAGTTCGGTTTGGAGCGAACCAAGTTACTTCCAAGTGGCCTACGAGGCGATTTGGCCGGCGTAGCTCCGAAGAGTCAGGAAGTAAAATTAATTCTGGCAAGGGAAACGTTACTAGGTGAAGCTGAGAGGCGTAGAGCGTCAAAGCCTAGTCGGCCCTTTCCGAATTTTCAACCAGGTCAACTAGTCTTGTTACGGGCTAATAATGTTTCCTCTGCTATAAAGTCGGAAACAAAGAAGTTCTTATTGCTGTTTGAAGGGCCTTATGAGATTAAGAAGTCAGTAAGTTCCGCGACGTATGTGTTGAAGTACCCTGATTCCGAGAAGGAGAGGGGCACTTTCATGCATCTCATATCAAATTGTGGTACTCTGGAAATCTTTAGCAATTGGGCAGTATCTCTAAAGATTTGGGGTGCAAGTTGTAACAGAATTACCCTGTACTCAAATCATTAACCACAGAGTTTCAGTCAGAAATCTTCTATTCAAAATTTCGGGTGTTTCTTGCAACCGATAGGTGTCAGCATATGGTCCAAATACTTTCGAATTCGTTCGGTGTTTTTTCTCATTGTTGTGAAGTGAATTCCTTATCTGAGTTCTGAAACATTTCATCAAGACTTTTGAAATATCGTGGTGGATCTGAGAGATTTTGCGTTGCTAGAGTCCATCAGTGTGCCTGGTTTTAGGTAAGTTTTCAAAATAGATTTATTTATTGTGAGGGTTTGTTTATACTTGATATCATGTTGAATCAGTAACTTTTAGACATTATCCTTTGTTATAAATTTTAGATTGTCGTTGAGAAAATAAATTCCAACCTCCCAAATTTTGGTTTGTCTGAACCCACCTTGTTACAACCTGTCCCTCACAGTCGAGACATCAACAGTTCAGGAAGTGTACCTTCCCATTGGGGTAGAGTGCACAAACCTTTCCACATAACTCCCAGCCACTTCTACATATACTACATAAATTGTTCCAACAGTCTGTGGTGTGATTATCACATTGAATGCAGCGTGACCATGTTGATTGATTCTCCACTATTGAACACTTCACACAATTGTTCCGACAGATGCCCATATTACTGCACTCTATTCTCTCGAGGCGACACTTGAAACGCAGACGAAGACCATCTCCTGACGAGAACCCCAAATCTGACTGCTTTGGAGGTGAAACGGGGTTCCATAATATGCAAGTCTTACATTGCCCACTGCACGGATTGATTCCATCTTTGCGCCGAAAAGTCTGACAATTAAAACACAATATGTCCCCACGGATCTATATTGGGTATACACATATTTGAGCTTTAACATCCCATTCTTTTGAAAAAGGCATTTTGTTAGTACAAGTTCGGAGTAGATTCTAGCTGAAGCTATCAAAACTGAATATATCTTTTCATGGAAGCGCCTCACTGATATATACCATTCAGTAAATGGTAGGGGTAGACGAGGTCACATTGAGGTCGATCCTTATTCAGAGTTGGGGTGGACAAGGTCACATTGAGGTCGATCGTACTACAGAGTTGGGGGTGGACAAGGTCACATTGAGGTCGATCGTATTACAGAGTTGGGGGTAGACAAGGTCACATTGAGGTCGATCGTAATTCAGAGTCGACTTTAGTTGGGGGTGCTACCACCATGATATAAAATGTTCGGTTCGTGGATTCAGAAGTTAGTATTCAGCAATATTCCTGAAGAATACAACTTTTAGAATTGATCAATAGTAATATGGCTGCAAGAAATGATAACCTCGCTATGCTGGCGGCTGATGATATCAACAATCAGTGGGAGCAGTCGAAAGGTGATGAGGTAGCCGTCGCTCAGTGGGAGCAGTTGGAAGGTGATGACGTACCTGTCACCAATCCTTTCGAAGTAGAAGACTTTGATGAAGGTATCGATTGTGACGTCTACGTTGATCGCCCTGGAGATGTGTCTGACAGTGTGGTGATTTCTAGGTAAGCTAAACTCAATATCGGTAGCACTTTTGGCGATGCAGAATTGTTCTGCGTAACAGAGACCTATGTGGAGGTCGAAAAAACCGATAGTCAAACCGAGAAAATATGTTTGATGTGTTTTCGACTATACTGGGGCATGAATGATAACGGTGGATGGTACGATCATGTATCGATTCATTTTACGTTACCATTCACTCGAGTGACGCAATTGTGTTGTAAAGCGTGTAATGATCCACTGCGTCGATTTCGATTGATACAGGCGTGTCATACATGTAACTCTGTTCAACCATTGCGACAGTGAGTGTGAATTAGATTAGACTGTTTAGTCTTCTTGGGGTGCATATGTTTTGGTTGATGCATACAGAATGCTGCGCGGTTGGAGCACCATTCAACCTTATTCCACACATTGTTGTCATCTCAAAAATAAAACAGGTACAAAGATTGAATATATTATATCATTTTCAATGAGGCAAAATTACATTAAAAAACCCATTGTATCAGAGAATCTACATTATATTGTATAAACATGTGCTTGAATTGAAGGTGATATGATTTGGGCAAAGTGTGGATGTTGGCTGATATTTTCCCACCATTTCAATCGGGATACATCCTGGACCGATGGAAAGGTCATTCCTCCTTCTCGAATTTTGTTCAATAGAAAATCAGCTTTCTGACAACCCCTCACATAGATTAGATCAGTTGAATGTAAAAGGCTATTTTGCAGGATAGAGTCAACTTTGCAATAATCAATATTTTCCGATGAGTATGAAGTGCCATGTATGAACTTTTCTGAGTACCTGTATGTCTTTTTGTCATTGTTTGACAGTGCCGTATACGATTTCGGTGGTTTGAATGAGAAGTTGAGTCGTTGGTAACCAATGTGAATAGTAATTTTTTTTTGGTGGAATACTCCATCCACAGTGAAGCCTTGAATGTCAACGAAAGCAATGCGCATGATGCGTGCATCTTGAACTGGTAGTAGATTGCAAATGAATGATGATCGTACCTCCAAACTATCTTATATTCAAACATCTCATTCAAATATTACAACGAATGCCAGATAAATTATTTGTTTCTATCTCAAGATTTGAAATATCCTGTCAGATGATTAGGCTGAATGCTGCCCCGTTACCCCGCAGCATTCTGTGTGCACCGGCCAGAAAGTGTGCACTCCAAGGACAAAAGCCAAACCTCATCATCAATGGCAATGATGTCGGGTTCAGGGGACACTACAACAATGTCCATAATTCAGGATCAACTTCAGGGCTAGGAGAGTCCCGAAACATGGAAGAATTCATTCTTTACCCCAAAGTCCGCATCAGGATCACCAAACTGCTCGTCATCATCATCAAACCACGGAAGTTCAATATTACTATCTGACCATCCACCATAACCCGCAGCTAGGTCATCACTTTCAAAGTCAGCCGTTGAATCGATTGCCCAAACTTGGATGTCACCATCGCTGGAACATCGTCGACTTGATACTCAAATGGTGGTTCGCTGGTGTAATCAGCTTCCTGAATAACTGGTAGATTCATGGTGGAATGGGGAGTGTGGAATTTTTGAATACGCAGACGTATGTGTATTATTTGAGGAGGGTGGGGTGAAAAGTGGGGGTTCATTGCCCTTGAAAAACCTTGACCTTATGAAGAGTTTCGAATGTTCAATCTTTCAGGAACACATCGTTCGTGAATAGTTTTGTTCTTCAGTAATCTTGATTTTTTCTGATCTTCAGTAAACTTTTCTGTCACAACTGGACACTATTTGTATGATTACTTTCGAATAATCTAGAAACTTTCAAACCCGAACCAAAATAGTCATACTGACTTCCAAAAATTTTGGAGCTCTCAGAGAAATCTTTACGATAATGAGGTTTGTCCTTCAGTAACCTCGATTTTGAGAAATATAAACAATAATGAGGTTCGCCCTTCAGTAACCTTGTTTTTTCTGATATATTGAGTTTTTTTAATTGAAACCCCATATTCGAACACGCTCAATGTGAAGTTTTGAGAATGTTGAAACTATCAGAGAAATATCCACTTCGAATAGTTTTGCCCTTCAGTAACTTTGATGTTGAATGAACATTCACATTTGTTTTTTCTAATTCATTTCGATTAATTCTCATAACTTTTCCAAAACAGTGTTTATTTAACATACTTCTGATATTTCAGTTTGAATTGTGTTTGATTTGTTTTTTCACCAATATAAATGTTTATTGCAAATATATACTACAAAATTGTTGAGCGTTACGTAAATCCAAAACTTCTAATGGTGCACTGTTCTCAATTCAGGCGTGTTCAGCAACTTTTAATTGTGTTGAATATCATAATACCTTGAAAAATTTACTTATCTGAAATATTTCGATTTTTTCCGAGTAGAAATGGAAGAAGAAATATATTGTTATTTCTTTATTGGAGAAATATAAGAATATAATTTTTATTTTATTTTGGTGTGATTATATCAACAATAGAAAAACAAATTGAAACTAGCATCTATTTACATATTACTTAAATCTAACATGCAGTATATATACCAAAACATTCATTAACCTGAAACAAACATGCACAATATATTATTGACAAAAATAACAAGAACTTTTTACAAAATAAATAAATTTTTATTATTATTATTAATAAAGACTTCTACCGAGCTCTTTTCGCTTGAGCATCATGATGGTTTCGGAGGTTTTTCTCCTCATCATTGATGCTAGCGTCCCTTGCATCTGATGCTCGAATCCGCCGATATAATTTTTGGCGTTCTTCATTAATCCGCTTCAACTCAGCGTCAAGTCGAATACACTGAGAATCATATTCGGAGCATTCAGCGTTTGCCTCGATGAATGAGTTACTCCAACCCCTCATTCTGGCTTCCAAATTGGTTGCCCAAGTGGAAGCTTCAGCGTGGGACTGCGAGTAAGTCATCTCAGGTACAGTCTCTCTCGCAGGGCTTTGAGAAACTGGATCTGCCCCTATCCCTTGAGGAGGCAGCTGTGCCTTCCTCTCTTGGGACGAGGGTGCAGATTCAATTTCTGCAAGAAGTGCAGGTCGTGGCCACAACTTATATGGTGTAGCCTTCGCACACCTCTTACGAAAGGCAGCGAGTTTGCCGCCAACCCGCCCTCGCACTGGTGCAGGCAACTTCCTCGCAGCAGGCCTCGATTTTGGTTGCGGCTTCTTCGATGGTTGCGGCTTCTTCGGCGGTTGCGGCATCTTCTTCTTCGGCGGTGCCCGCTTCTGCCGCTTGCTGTCCGCTGGTGGACTGTCAGTCGTCTTTCTCTTCAGTCCACCACATTCATTACTCTGAGTTGGTTCAACAAAATCATCCTCAGAGTCGAAGTCGGACAGCAGAAAGAATTTGGGAAGATTCTTTTCCCTCAAAGTTGGAAGGACCTTCTTCTTTTCTTTCTGCGGTTGCGGACTTGGGAACATATCGGACCCGCTCATACAATTGTCTTGTCCCATAGTTTTGGACACCTCCATCTCTTCCGCCATATCGAGAACATTGTCCAACACGGGGGACATCTTCGACGACTTCGTGTTCGGGTTGAATTCCCCGAAAAATATCCCAGCTGGACTCCTCGATGTGGAAGGAACAGCCGCTTCAGCCCGCTCCTGTGTTACAAGAAGCGGCATGTCCCTCGCCGATGCCGCAACTACCGCAGGTGGGTCCCTTGGGGCAGTGCCTTCTTGAAGGACCACACTCAAGTGCAATTCCACCTCTTTCTCATAGGGAAAGGATGTCGAAGTCAGTAAATTCTTCAAGGTAGACATTTTGCTGAAAATATAAAATAATCAATGAAATATATGAACTTTACAAAACAAAACTATAGGAAAATACCACGCCAATCGTTAGTTTGAAAATGATAAATGAAAAATGAAAAATTATCAAATCACATTTTAATGCGAGCATGAAAATTCAACATGAGTTCGAGAATGAACAAACAATATAAAATATAACCATGTCAAACATAAGTCTGAACATGAAAATCGAAAGGACAAAATGATAAATATCCATGTCAACAAATTCTTTAAAGTAGACATTTTACTGAAAATAGAAAACGATCAACGAAATATATGAATTCGACAATACAAGAATATAAGTTTGAATATGATGAATCGAAAATGAGATATCACCAAATCGAATTTAAGTGCGAGCATGAACATTATTGATGTCAGATATATGATTCAGAAAACAAAAAAGAGAAATACTCATACCAACATGAGTTTGGGGATGTGCAAACAATATGAAAAATTTACCCATGTCAAACATTAATCTGAACATGAAAAAGCAAGATGATAAATATTCATGCCAAACTTAAATCTTGAAAGCAGAAAGCCAAACAAAGAACGATGAATTCAAAGCAGGTACTTACATGGAGTTATGAATCCGTAAACTGGCACTGGCACAATGATCCGCAGGTACTCGGCACTGGAGTTAAAGGTTCAAACTCAACTGATGAATGAAGTGGAATGATTTGACTTCTGCTTTTCTTAGAATACGAAATGGTCAACGAGTATACATTGGCTACGCGTATGTGGGAGTAAGTTGAACTAAATATCTTTCTTTTTGTTTGTTTTGTTTTATCCTATGTGTTAGAGTAGTTAATGAACAGATCAACTTCAGGTTTTCCAAATTTTTCGGCTCGCTCTTGTAAGGCGTAGTCCCAATATTCCATTCCATCTTGCACTCAGCTGGCACAACTCAAAAATTGTGCAGGGCAGAAGACGGCGTAGGATGATGGATAATGTTCAGCCGTATGTTGATCTACAAGGTAGATTGCCTCTGCCGATGATCAATGATCAGAAATCATTATCAGTCGCATTTATTTCCAACTATTTGTCCACTCATTCCGTTGGTTCCTCTAAAACATGACAAAAAACATTAAAAACAATTTTACTTAGTGGACGAGTGGGAACGGAGTTTCCTCGAGTTCCTTCGTTGTCTTCACTGAGCATCGTTCTCTCTCGCAATTTTAACCCCACAGTATGAATAATTTCTTGAATTCACTTATTTGTAATCGATTTACACTTTCGAACTTATCACATTCAGCGCAAGAAATATATTGAGTGAGGTATCGTGAGATCGTGAATCATTCTTTCTTTCAAGTCGCGCATTCCAGTCATAGAGGTACTACTTCAAGGTGATCTATTCGGATTGGACCAGCTGAAGTATTATTATCACCATTGATTCATCGTCCTCTTAGGCACAAGCGATATCGACGAAGGCGAGAAATGTGGGTGAATCTCATTTATGGAAAAGTTACTTGTATGTAATAGCTACTTTGCCGTTGGTTCTATAGATACCTGCGAGGGATGTTTCACTTCGGAAATTTGATGTACAAAATTTATTAGGAATCTTGTTGAAATCCATTAAATTCATGTTAAAATCTAAAAATTCCATCTGAAATCCTTGAAGAAAGTCTGAAATCCACTATGAATCCTAATTTGGTGTACAAATTTCAAGGAAATGGAACACCTCTTGGATACTTCCTTTCTTGAACAAGCAAAATTAACTTTTCGAAGTCCATTTTTGTGTCTCTATTCGCACTGAATCGCAATTAAATTCCAGCAGAACGGGATCGGTTCGCACTTCGCACCGAATCGGACGAAAACTGACGAACGATACGGGCCAATGGACGCAGTTCACTACCGATCCATGTGTTTGAATCGTTCGTCGGTTGACGTACGAATTTTGACGAATTGATTTCGCAACTCATCGCTGTCCAGAATGTAAGATAAATTTCAAGCAAATACCAATGCTAATGAAGGATGTGAACGAGATTATTGCAATGAATGAGTCTTTCCAAGAAGAGAATAATAGGTTCAAACAAAAAATCGAAGGGTTTTCTTCACATAATCAGTCGTCAGAATAGGGCAATGCAGAAGAAATAATTGCTGAATTGGCTGAAAGATAAAAGAGGAAGTCTAATATAGATCCTTCTTTATTTAGTCAACGACTAATACATCAATGATACAATAAATGACTCAAAAACTCATTAATAAAATATGTTAAAATATGGTGACCTATACATTCAATAAATAAAATAACGTAAAACACTAATAACATATAAATATATAAAAAAATAACATTGGCACATAAGAGACTCACACACATTTACATATTTAGAGGTTGTCACTCAGATATCGCTTTAAATTATTCTAGAACATTTTTTTATGGCTAGGGGAAGTTGATTAAATATTCTCAGTCCTTTAAAAAATACCGATGTCTCTGTTGCTTTCTTTGATACCATCGGAATTGAAAAATCATTTCTGGATCTTGTAGAGTAATTCTGAACTTCATACTTGTAATTTACGATATCTCGTAGGTATGAAGGGGCATCGCCAGATTTCATTTTTGAAATGAATCAAACGCATTTGAATAGTGAATGCTTTTCACAGGAAAAAGAATCAATCGAAAATATTCTCGAAGAATTCAAACTGAGAAAAGAAGAAATAAATTGTTTCCGTCTAAGAAAAATGGCAACAAATAAAATAAATATGTGCCATCAAAGTTGATCTACGATCTCCAGAAGGAGCCTTGAAAATTTAAAAAAACAAATCACCTATCATAATACCTGGTGTTCGAATCCCAGCAGATCAAACCTATGCACAAAGAAATAATTTTCGAAAAATTGAATCAGAGCTAGATGAAATGATCGCAAATGGGGACAATTTTAAAACCTTAAAATATGTTAATAATAAATAATAATAAATAAGGGCAAACTTGAAAGGAGAAAAAACTTTCGAACTACCCTGATATACGTTTGAATACAGGTATTACATTTTCAAATGCTCAAAGTCTTTTGAAACATGAGGATGAAATCGGAGAAAGAGTTCTATGCTACAATCCAAAAATTATTCTATTGTCTGAAACCAGAACCACGGTAGATATTGAGGAGCCGAATTGAAAATAGAAAATTACTCCACTATTCGTTGTGATACATCAAGTCGCTATACCGGAGGTGTAGGTGTAGTTATATATACATTCACAAAGATTTAGACTTCTCAATATATAAAACTTCTTTCTAAAAGGCAATAATTGGTATAGAATTATGAAAATCACTTCAGGATCTAGTATCTCCTTGGTTGGAAATCTGTGTCACATTCCATCAAGTTCTGGTGCAAAATTTTTGGAAAATTTTGAAGATTTATATGACAGGTTGGTGACATCTATCAAAAAATGTATATTTTTGGAAGATTTTAACTCAAATTATCTGGAAAATACTTTTAATGTCGAGGAACTCAAAAAGCTTCTTGAAATGTATGGCCTAGATCAAACTATTACTGAACCCACTCGTATTGCAATCTGAGTGTTTGATAGATTATGTTATATCACATGAAAGTAATTATGTCAAGTGTTCATCTATATTCCAGTATCACTGATCACTTACTGATATCAGTTCACCTTTCCTCAGTTGAAACTAATACTGACAAAAAAAAAAATAGGAATTTGAGTAACCCGAATCTTGATCTTATTAAAAGGCATATCATAACATGTGATTGGTCTTTCGTCGAAATTGAGATAATATAAAGATGAAATAATGGAAAAATATTCTGCGATAATTGGAAGTGTCGCTCCTTTGCAAACGTCATTGTGAAACACATTTTACATGGTTTGAAATTTAAACAGAGATGATAATATATAACATCTGTGAAATGTAATGAAATTGACAAATCTCATCTTTGGAATAACTTCAAAAAGCATAGAAATTAAGTAGTTAACCTATTTTCAAAAAGAAAAAGGAACTACTACCATGACAAAATTGATGGACATGAAAATGTGGAAAACACTGAAACAATTGGTTGTTAACAAAGAGCAAAAATTACCTAAGCATATAAAATCTGAAAATAATGGTATCTCCATAATTGTGAAAAATGAAAATGAAATCGCTCAAGAATGCAACGAATATTTGTTAATAGTGTAACTTTAATAACAGATTGTGTTGAAACCCGAGAATCATGGTCTAATCCAGATCACAACCCAAACATATCCCTGAGAATTTTAAAGCTATCGCACTAAGGGAGTTGAGAGAAATTATAAATTCATTGGATAAAAGAGTGGTCATGAGATACTAAATGGAAAATACTCAAACAAATGTTCGAAACAGCCCATCAAGCTGTACTTAATTTCATTATCACATCTTTGATAACAGGAAAAATTTCCCAGAGACTTAAATTCAATACTGTCATACCAATCCAAAAAATTAATAATACTATAAAAGCCGATGAATTCAGGCCTATAATTACACTACCAGAAGAGAAGTCTCTAGAAATTGCTGTTCACAACCAATTATCAAAATTAATCAACGACAATGATATCGTATCTGAAAGACAATCAGGGTTTCGAAAAAGACACTGTTGTGAGTCAGCACTTCAACTATCATTATGTAAATTCACTAGCGTATTAGATAAAAATATATATGTTATAAAAAGAGAAATGAGAACCATTCTTAAATGTGACAGCTATTCTTCAATAAATGTAATGTTGTCAACTTCACAGTGGATGACGGTATCAAAAAGATTACTGTATCTAGCAATGATATTTATTTATAAAATAGTAAACGATTTGTCTCCTCCTTATTCCAAACAAATGGTCGTATATAACTTTCAAATTCATGAACACTTTATTCGCAGTAGTAATTTCCATATTGTCAGAACAAATTTCAAAAGTAGTATGAATACATTATTTTTCAAGGGCTTGGTTAAATTCAATGACCAACGGACATAAAAGCTAGCTCCTCACTGAATGTTTTTGAAGAAAAATTGTTGAAATATATACAAGAAACAAAATACAGGATTTTTATATCGCGAGTACAAATTTAAGTTTGTATGTACTATTGATTGATTGATAATTGTAATGCCAAATTAATTATTCCTTATTGAATACGATTCATTTCATGAATTGGTATTTATTTATATTATCCACTTATGTATCTGTAAATATAAGTGTGCAAATTATTGTACTTTTTTTCCCCATATATTGTGTATAAGGGTAACTTATTTCTGAAATAAAGAACTTATTATTATCGAATGTGTATTTTTCTATAACAGAATAGGAGATCACGTGAGATGCTTCCATTGCGGCACCGTGTAAAATATTGAGCTATTCGTGAGATAAAGAGGCTCTGTCCAATAGTTTTCGCAATGATTCCTGTCAATACGTATTAGGCGTTCCCACCAAACTCCCCACCAAGGAGCTGAAGGAGAGTTGAACTTCCATTTATTTCTCAACACCTTATTAAATTTTCTTCCAATTGAGATATTTCGAATTATTTTCAGCGCAAACGAAAAGACAAAACACCTTTTTCCGAATGAAAGTATTCCTCTCCTTGCGATAAACCGGCGGAAGGCTAACATGAAGGAATCCATCAACAAAAAACGAATAATTTCTAGATGTACTGCTAAGAGTGTTCCAGCTGATTCTATACCAACAATCTGGAAAATTGCGGCATCTGTTGCTAGAATTGTGTCTAAATTTTTATAGTTGGATATTTGACATATAAAACATTTGGTAATCAAACTTTTCACTGTTTTTCTCGCTCGGACAATCCAATACTTCTGCATAACAAACTCCTGAGTCCTGAATGAAATGACTGTAAGTGGATAATGGAGAATAAATTTTTCAGTTATTGGGTGTTTCGGAGGTAAAACTATCGGATAAACGAAATCTCCACACTATCATTCCGTTCGGAAATCTAACTTTTAATCCTGATGATGCATTTGTCATCCTTGAAAGAAGTAGATAACTCAAATTCTCATCATCTAAACCAACGGTCAGCAATAGACGGACCGCGGTCTGTTTACGGACCGCGAAAGGTTGACCCGCGGACTGGCCCAAATATTGTATTATTCACCAAGTACATATAAAAATTCATAGATGAGGTATACCATTCCTTTATCAATTGAAATAACACAAATGAAATCTAACTTAGTACGTATTCTATTTCAAGTTGCCTAGTTAACCTGTTTTACCAACTACTGATAAGTTTCCTATCCGGCCTGTGTGTGTGCGAATCGGACTGATGACACGAATCATCCATAGATTGAACTTCGTACCTCATTTTCGGAAATATGTATGGGAGCAATCCACAGCGCACTGCGTATTTACCTACTTTCACGGCCGTCGAAGCTTGAGAGTTCCTTGACATGGTAGGAAATGCAGTAGTTTCCACTCATGATTGAATTTGAAGGATCATTTTATGAACTGATATACGTGTGTTCATATATGTTTTTCTATATCTGTATATATATTCACAATCTCCCTTGTTTTGGAAATAAAGCAGTACATCTCTTGAACTGGGCGTGAAGAATGAAGTCCCTACCTCACATCATTTTCTCCAAGTGAGTTAATGAAAAAGTGCTACACTCAAAGAAGTGATGGACAACTTGGTCAAGTTGATTAATTTGATGAGATCCCTTTCTGCTCTTCAGCACCGACATTCCAAAGAATTCCTTTCTGAATGTGATTCTGCACTTTGAGTTTATAGAAAACGAGCGCAAATTGCTGGCTTCTGAGAGATATTTCAAAATATTTGAATGCGTTCAATACAGAGTTACAAGGAAATGGAAAATTAATATGTGATCTGATACAAAGCGTGTCTGCTTTTCGTCATAAGCTCGATATCTTGGAAAAATATATCGTTAAACAAAAATGTATTCATTTTCCGACAATTCTTGAATAAAAAAAAACATCTGAAGAAGAAAATGCAGAGTTTGTGAAATTTCTGGCCGATCTTGAGAACGAATTTGCTACAAGATTCCAAGGCTTTGCAGAGATAGGCCAGCTATCTCCGTTTCTTAAATCTCTATTCGAAATTGATGCAGCGACAAAATGGACACATGTGGCTGCCAATTTTCTGATATTTGAAAAAATTACTATGAAATCTAGAATAATTCTTTTTGATATTGGCAAAGGTCGCAATTTGCTCTCTTTTTACTTCTAAAATTTTTTACCCGTGTGTATCGAAACTCTGGTGTAGCCAATCGTCTTCAAACACCAACGAAGTCGGCCCCTCCCACCATTTTGAAGTTTCAATATTCTCAGTAACAGGCTCCAATATTGGCTGCCAACACCTCCAATCTTGGAATAGAAATCTTTCTCGTGAGAATAATTCTGTTTTTGGCCTGTATCAATTGAATATGAACACTATCAGATGACTGTGTACGAAGAAAAATAACGAAAGCAGCATGTGCATCTTTGCTGGAGCTACAAAACATATGCAACTCCATATTTCTGGGTGGTTCTCCCTCAACCACCAAAGGATACGTCACTGAGTAGGATATTACGAATCTCTCAGCCAGATCAGAAGCTCATTATTCGTTTCATCTGGAACTTGTGCATCCCATGCCAATTTCATAATCAAAGTCCTTTGGAGAAAAAACTCTGGACAAAATTGAACGGAACTATAGAAACCAATAGAATCGAAAAAACGGTGAGCTATGGTTCGTTTCGTTAATTTTTCATCTCCGTCAATGGATTCTCCCACTCGCAATGTTCGAATTGGCCCATTTTCATAATTTCAGTGGACTCACTGATGAATCGTTGAAGATCAATTTCGGTGTTAACACTGGCCACATAGTTATCTACATAAAAACTGGTTTTGAGTTTCCAAAGAATGGATTGACTGAATTTCTGATCGGGTTTCTTGGAAATTACTTGCGGATGATAATTCATAACAGCAGAATGGACTAAAACTCACTCCAAAAACTACCCCTCGAATGAATTATTTTCAGATTACAAAGTTCATCAAACCACGAAAATCTCAAAAAGTTTCGATCTTTTTTTTTCAAGCTAATTTACAGAAAGGACTTTTCAATATCAGACACTTCTCTTATTCTTGATAGTCGAAAACGTGTCAAAACTTGAAGGAATCAATTCGATCAGATTCATACCCTTCTCAAGGCATCGATTCAGAGACGGTCGACCATTTTCCTTCGCTAAAGCGCCGAAAATAGGTCGCATCTTCGTGGTTGAACTCGATAGTTTATGAGGTTCATGACGATGAGGTAAATAGTAACCCTCTATATCAATTTCTTGTTCTGAATTTTCTTCGATAATTCTGTCATCTAACCACTCATTCAAAACAACATTATAAGAATCATAATGTCCTTTCCTATCGAGTTTTATTACGAGAAAATTCAAACGTTATTTAGCTGAGTCAAAATTATTGCCCAGTGGAGGATGACAACCCAACCCAAGTCAAATAAACCTTATATCTACACTGTTCACAGTGACAGACTCTAAAAACTGTTTCATGATATTAGCCTCATTATCTATGATAAATATCAACACTTTATGTTCATAAATCCCCAAAATATCCAAATTGCAAAGTTTTGGCATATCGTTCTCGCAAAACATAGATGATGATCTATAACCAATCAATCCACATTGGAGATCATGTCGTTTACCTGTTAGAAGTTTGCCTGCAATATCTACCCCTATCAAAATCTCTATTGGATCTTCTTGCGTATCTGTGATTGCAGCTCTCATTTTGAATAATTCTGCTTCCCAAGGACCTTTCTGCATATAAATAACTTGACCACATATAACCGCCTGATCGAGTGCATTGAAATGTTTATTTCGAATTCGAAATTTTCAGGGTCACCCTGTAGTAGTTAAGATCAAAAGTATCTGAGAATGAACCTCCGAATAGCGCATGAACAATTTTTATTGCAGCATGACTAGCAATTTACGATCTTTTTGATCTTGTGTCGATGATCGCTCTAACTGAACGAATTTTCTCTTTACCACAAAGTGTTACAACAAAAATTAGTAAAAATTTTTGGTCAAGAGTATCATTAGTGAAATTTGTCATCTATCTTTCAATTACACATCAATGTAGCATGTTTTTCCCTACAGTGAAAACATACAAGTTCAATCATACACTATCTGGCTATATGTTCAAATCTCTAGCAGTATTAACAACGCCCATTTGCAACCAATATTTCACGTTTTTCATCGAATGACAACTTTTTGTTTCGTCGTTCGTCATCGCATTCTGTGGAAAATAAAGCTTTCTATAAAAAATACATTCGGGTGTCTTGATTTGATTAACATAAATGGAAGCAGCGGGAATTAATGGTTTTGCCGGCGAATTCAATCCAACTTTTTTCGTTTTCTGGAGTTCAATACCTGACAAAGCTAAAGCAGTTTTTCCATCTATTTCTACTTCCTTCCTTACAAATTCCATCGAGTTATCTGAGCGAATCGTTAATGAACGTGAAGTGTTACAACTAGTATTATGTTGCCAAACACGTAAGTCATTTTCAGGCAAACAAGACTACCGATTAATCTTCTCGACCAGAACAAGATTTAAGATCTTCAATAACCTTTGAGTAATTATCAGCTGTAGGAGGGTAGCTCTCAACGAGCTGTCGACCTGTCGAGTTCGGAACTGTAGCCTGAATAAGACATCGGAACATGTCCTCATTCCGTATCAAATCATCCTCATGGATTTCACCAAATTGACCCCAAAGTGACAACCAATCCTTTATTTCGACACCAAATTTGTTAATTCAATTTGCAGCAACTTCACTATACGTCTTGCATGATTTGAAGTATTGTTACTGATTTCAGAAAGAGAATCTTTATTCAAGCACCCATCCAACTTTGCCTTAAGCCTATTAAACCTGCTGGAAATTTCATCTACTCTGGCTACCTCAGAACCAACGTCGTCCTCGTCTGCATCAGTTTCTAACATGAGGTGTAATACCTTCATATCAAGCTCCGTAATCATTTCCATTCAGTGGTCCATAACTCAAACGTTTCCTTGAATATCAGCCAAGTCATAATCTGGCATGTCTACTAAATCAACCGTTTCTTCATAAATTCTTGCGAACGAAGTTCGGTGGACATCTAGGGCTCTCATAAATTTCTCCACTGGGTCCTGTCACGGTTGCCAAATGCAAAATATCGCATCAACACCTACCCGGGGAATGAAAGTACCTCATTTCGGCGATGAAAATGTACAAAATATGAACTTTTCAGTATAACTTGACTTTTTACAAATTTTTCTTTGATTATTTAACCGACAACTGGCATCTCACATTTACTACACACCGTAATAACCCATTGGAAACAAGGAGATTCGGTTTGGACCCATGAATATCACGGCAAATGCGATTTCATGAGAAAACTTGAGTCATCCAATTCATTACATGAGAGTTGCATGCGCTATTTTTCGAATTGAACACAATAGCAGTAATAACTCGTTTAGTCTTCAACAAATTCTACAAAATTGTAATTGGGTAATACCATGGATATAGGAGGACTATTAACAATATATATATATATATATATATATATAGTGGCGTTTTGGACTCATACTCTTTTCCTTTCCCTCCTCCAGCCTAGATATATCGCACGAGTTCTCGAAGCAAAATGACGAGCGTCGCCTAAGGTCAATCGTCACCCCACGCTACCATGCACCCATCCACTGACTTAGTCGTTTCAAGAATATGGCAGCATTGCTTTAGCTTTCCGTCAGCATATGTCATGAACGCTGCCCGTCCGATACGGATGACGCATATCTCGATCACGGAGTGAACAAGAATCTTGGAGCATTAAACCGGAAATAATTGAAATACCCACCCGCCTAGCAGCCAATGGTGACAGTTACAATCTTATACTTGTTTTGCGAACATATTCCTATTGCCGTCTTGTAAAGATCGATCACCCGTTTCTTCACCAAACTTGAGAACTTCCAATCATAATTCGTCGTTATTTACTATGAAATATTTTCGTTGACACCTAGTCACTCATGAAAGACTAACATTTTATATAAATCATTCATCAATTGCACCTCTTCACCTTCATGTTTTGTTTTCAATTTATAAACAGCTGATTGCAGAGTGACGGGTCCGCTAACGTAGTTGAAACCATAAGTGATCTGAAAACGCTCTGATGGCCGCTCGTGTGCTCGTTGAAAACGGCTGACAATTTCGTTCTGTTCAAGCGTCTGTTGTAACCGCTTCCTAATCATAAAGCGCGTGCTTCTGAGATCTTGTTGAATTTTCAAGGTGTAAATGTAACCCATTATTCCTATGCGAACATGTATGACGGTACCTTCAACGCTTGCCGCCTTCCACGTAAACATGTCTGCGATGCCATCATCCTGAGTCAATAGGCGGACATTGGTGAAGGACTGGAGGTTAACGTTTTCCGCCACCCAGCAGCCCCGGAAACTTGATAGGACGACATAAGCGTCTCCAGCACGTCGAGTGATGGCGTCAGAATGGTATAGACATACTACTCATTCAGTTTATTCAGATTCTTGATGATCTCCTACCACATACTTTCATAACTTTACCCAGTTTCTGAAAGACTATGCTAATCTGCTCGGTCCACTGAATTTAGGTATCAAGTCTAGTCACTAAAACAGAAATTATTTCGCTTTGAATCACTATTTTGTCACTGGGGATAACGCTAAGGGTTTGATCAGCACGCCTCTTTGTTAACTGCAAAATTATGGTTTTGGTTTGGAGCCACTGTTCAATCTCTTCTTCAAATATCAGGGCCACTTTCTCTGGGAAACGGCCCATTACCACCACAGTTTTTCACCTGCATACACAAACATCTAACCCCGCTCTTTATTATAGTTTTATTCGCATATAACAAAAGAAGCGGTCCTAGGGCGCTCTCCTGAGGAGTTCCCATTTCTAGCGGACAGATTGAGACCTTAAAGTGAACTCGTGACGAAACCTGAAGAGTAGGCAAATTGAGGCCAATCTCCTGTGACGAAACCTGGGGAGTAGGCAGACGGAGACCTCAGCCTGAAGTCACATTAACTTTTTCGAAAAAGGCTCCGAAATCAGAGCCAAAACTCTAGACGTGGTTGAACCCGAGCTCAACAACTATTAGATTAGAAATGATTTGTATTCAATTTGAATTAATTCGAATATTGAAAAAGAATTTTTCAGTCAGACCCCTAGCTGACTGTTTACTTTTTTTTATATTCCTCAAGTAGAGTAAACTTGTATTTTCTTTCAGCTTAGTAGGTACTTCAAATATAAAGATCATTAACCTCAAGGAGGATTCAGGAAAAGATTCTTGAAGGTATTATTTTTCATGCATATGCACAAAATGTTGTGATGCACAGAAATGACTATTTCCACTCAAAATAAAATGTAATTCAATATTTTGTTTTTTGGCAATGAGAAGTCGTGGAAAGATATGAAAATTGCAACTTCAAACGGTTTCAAATGCTCATCCTTCCTACTACCGATAAATATCTATCTCATAGCCAGAATGATAAATGTAACCTTATTCATTCCAATGTCAAACGAAAAGCTATGGACAAAAAATGTGATGAATTGCCTTTGAAAAATATTTTTTGATCGCTGTAATGTTACAGATATTGTTGTTCCTTACGTTATTTTGCATCGGAAACTCGATCACAGAAGAATTTGCTCTCCAAATGAATGAAAATGATATTTATTCTAGAATTATCTTATTTGGAATGGAGACTCTGTATCAGTATCAGTAAGTTGCTTCTCACCAAACATGCGGTTGTGGAGTATTTTCCGCGGTAAGTGGTTTTCTAAAACTTCTAGTATTTCTACTATATAATATAACAATTTTCTCACATTTATAGCTATTCAGGTTATGAATTCACCTTTTTTTTTTCGAAAATATCCTTCATTGAACAAAATTCGGCCATATGTTTTTTTTTAACCCGTTATTCATTTTCCCCTATATACTATCACTGAGCACCATTCTTTAAATATCACTGCACACTGCTCTCATGATAACAGTCCATCTTTCATTTGTAAAATCATTTCTCCTAATTCTGAGTCATTCTATAGACATATTTATTTTTAATATTTACAACTACAATTGAAATTATTTTGGAAGGTTTCACAATTCAGCATGAACCAATTTTATGTGAATGTTGAATTTTTTTGACTAGTTTCCCATTTCAAATATGCCAAAAAATTTTTAGATACAAATGTTTTGATGCTGAACTCGTCACACAGTGTGTGTTTGCTCTTGATCTTACCCGAGTATTCAAATGTTCAAATTGATTTCATTTTAGGTATCTGAACATTTTATGAAAGAATAATACATGTGAAACACTATTCGTAAAGTTTGAATGAAACTCGGTTATAAGGAATCTCGGACTTCTTTATTGTTTTCTGCTTAAATCTTACATGTTACAGAAAATGTGGCTGAGTTCCACGGTTTTTCTGATACTTCAAAATTGTTGTAGGGTATTGAATTCCGCGGTTAGAAATGTGCTGGCTGGAACTTCCGGTTGATCCGCGTCTGGAATGATTTTCTTGTCGACGTTTTGGCTCCCATTTCGGAGCCATTTTCAAGACTGAGTGACCTTGCGTCTAGGTCTGAGTTGTCTTACTAGCTGGCTATTATCACTGGAGATCGAGGATTGAAGGTTGATGAGATTTAAGGGTTCATTAGTAACCGCGGAAGCCTAGCCGAACAAATTGTACGCCTTTACGGTAAGGAAACACTCAAAATTACTAAAACCTATTCATCACTCCTCATCCAGAAATCCAAACTCCTTTGTGACCTCGCCTTCCTTAAATCCTGCAGGACACATCAAGTAATTCCCAAGTCATTCCGTCTGAAACACTACATCAAATCGTTCCATACTAAAAGCATCTCAGAACATGCTAGTTTCGCTCTTATTCGAAATACCATTCACGGCATAAGAAGTAAATTACACTTCATCAACTCATCCCTTCATCAATGTTTTGGTGAACTTTCCGTTTCAACAATTCATCCAACAATCTGGGACACTTTCGTCAGATAATCCCATGAAAAAGCCGATCATATTGCCAATGAAAAAACCATCACACAAAAAAAGCTCTCAGCACTACTTGGGCTGAAAGCTTCACAATCATCCTCAGCGGACTCGCCAGTTTTAGTCCACAACTTTTCTGACACTCCACTTGACCCAGCTGCCCACAACATTTTATCAAAAGATTTCAATTTCTCGATTACTCCTAGATCTATTCCAGTCGAAACCATTATAACTCATACTGAAGCAGCCATCTCTCATCTTCCTAAGAACAGAAGCTAGGCAAGATGTTGCTTTCCTCCTGAGAAGAGCCAAAGTCCCCCAATCCAATGTAACCCCAGCTGAGAGACGGTCCCTCAAGAATCTCCACAACAATCCAGATATCATCATTTTATCAGTCGACAAGGGCAACGCCAGTGTGATCCTTAACACCACAGACTATGTTGAAAAGATGACAACATTGATCAACTCCTATGAATACCAACACACTTCAAGAGACACCACAACGTATCTCGAGAAGAAGACCGAAACCCTCATCAACAACTCCAACATCCCGAATGACCAGAAGAAAGCTCTCATTCCGAGGGAGGAATCTTCATGCATTCCCCCAATATATGGCCTCCCAAAAATACACAAACCGAATATCCCACTCCGTCCCATAGTTGGCGCCTTTGGATGCCCAACACAACCCCTCTCCAGATACCTAGCAAACATCCTCCAACCTCTAGTAGAACAGTGTTCGTCGTATATTCAAAACTCTTTTCATTTTATTGAAACACTCAAAGCCTTCAACCTCCAACCAACAGACATTCCCGTAAGCTTCGATGTAGCATCTCTTTTCACGAATATTCCTGAAACCTTGAGTGCTTTGGAAACCAAGCATCAAATCTCTAGAGACAATCTCAACCTCATCAGCCATTGTATGTCCAGTACATACTTTCTATTTCAGGGCAAATTCTACAAACAAGTGAAAGGAGCTCCGATGGGTTCTCCCCTCTCCCCAGTTCTTGCAAACCTCTACATGGTGGACTTCGAAACCAGAGCCATTGACACATCTGAACTCAAGCCCACTTGCTGGCTCCGATACGTAGATGACATCTTTGCCATTTGGCCTCATGGGTTTGAAACCCTACCAACATTCCTGACCCACCTCAAACCCCAACATACAATTCACAATGGAAATAGAGAAGTACGACTCCCTCCCATTCTTGGATGTTCTCATCAGGAATTCCAACAATTCTTTCACTCACACCGTCTACCGCAAACCGACCCATACAAACCGGTACCTCAATGCCAAGTCTCATCATCATCCAGCACAATTGAATTCGGTTCTGAATTCTCTCATACATAGGTCCTTCAAACTCACCGATAACCACAATAGATTCAATGAAATGGAAAAGCTCAAATCCGTACTTTCCCAAAACGATTTTTCCGATTCCCAAATCCACAAGTCTATTAAACACCAGCAAACCCAAGATCTTCACCCTAGACCCCAGAAGGACGAAACGGAACGACAAAAAGCTTTCTTTCCATATATTCATGGTGTTACTGATAAAATAAGTCGAATTCTGACACGACATGACATCAAAACCATTTTCACAGTTAACAACCAAATATCCACCTACCTTCGAACACCCAAAGACACAATCCCCAATGACACCCAAGGAATATATATGAAATACCATGCTCTAACTGTCCCAGAACATACATCGGCCAGGCCAACCGACGAGTGTCCTGTAGAGCATATGAACACGAACTAGCAGTCCGTAATTCTGACACAAACTCAGCATTATTTGCCACAGCCAAAACCAGAGTTACCCGTGAAGCCATTGAAATCGAAAAACGTCCCGACTGTCTCAATAAACGCGACGATTCTCAAAGACTCCCCATTACCTGGAAACCACTCTTGGTCCGACATACTTCTGTTTACTCCGACTTGGGAACTAATCCGTTCGAACCTCCCATCGACCGTCCGATCCCTGATCCTGCCATAATTACTAATGAACCCTTAAATCCCACCAACCTTCAATCCTCGATCTCCAGTGATGATAGCCAGCTAGTAAGACAACTCAGACCTAGACGCAAGGTCACTCAGTCTTGAAAATGGCTCCGAAATGGGAGCCGAAACGTCGACAAGAAAATCATTCCAGACGCGGATCAACCGGAAGTTCCAGCCAGCATATATATATATATATATATATATATATATATATATATATATATATATATATATATAAATAGATATCAAATTTCAAATTTTCTGGTCTATCACAATTTGCATTCAATTCGAAATGCCCACCACAAGACAACTAGCTGTTTCTGGCTTTGGCCTTCATCAGCCGTGATTTGGCAAGGTCCTCGTATCGAAGACAAATTGTGATAGAAGCCCAGAGGATTTGAAATGAATCGTGCCTTAACGGCAAGCGATACATAAGTGGGACCACCTATGGTGTAACACTCTAAGCAAATGCTGTCGTAGTTTTCCGCCAGTGGTGACAGTTCGCCACGCCAACTAACAACTGCGTTTGCAGAAATAATGACAAGCACTTATGTATCGCTTGCCGTTAAGGCACGATTTATTTCAAATCCTCTGGGCTTCATATATATATATATATATATATATATATATATATATATATATATATATATATATATATATATATATATATATATATATATATATATAATATATATATAGGTCTAAGTCTCCTTAACCGCCAACTCCCATCTTGACAAAGTGATGACTGTGATTTTGTGGATAGAGGGATAGTATTTAAAACTATATGAGAGTCCGACGATGTTGAACATGTGGTCGGACCCGATGTAGGTCTGGTTTTGAAAGAATTAATTGAAGAATTTTTTGATGGGATATGGTTTCCAGGAATTGGGCGGCATTTGTGAGTCGTCTCGTTTGTTGAGGCATTGAGGACGTTTTTCAATTTCTATTGCTCCGCGAATTATTCTGGAGTGGAGTGTTTTTGCTGTAGCAATGGTCTCCGTGTTGTCAATTTTGTGTCCGGTTTCATGGTGATGGAGTTGGCATTGAGGTATTTGTTGGTGTACGTGGGTTTTTAGTAGACGGTATGAGTGAAGTAATTGTTGTATTTTGTGATATGGACATCTAAGAAAGGAATAGCGTTGATTATCCCCATTTCCATGGTGAATTTCATATCGGGGTGAAGATTGTTGAGGTGATTGGGGCAGGTCTGAGGCTTTCACAAGACTAGCAAGAAGAACGAACAGCAGAGAAGAAGAGAAAAGACAAGCGGCAGAGGAGTATGTGGAAGCCAAAAGAGAGCTGGAAAGGCTAATAAACAGATTAAAAAGGAATAAGTGGAAGCAGCTATGCAATGACTTGAACGAGGACGTATGGGGAGATGGATACAGGATAGTCATAAGGACACTGAAAATCCAGACGCCATACGAACTAACCGAAGAAAAGAGGCTGGAGATTGCAAGAAACCTATTCCCGAGCAGAGTAGGATATGATGCACAGGAAGATAGGACACAAAACTACGAATCGTTTACAGAAGAAGAACTGGAGACAGCAGCTAAACGACTGAAGAACAAGAAATCTCCAGGTCCGGATGGCATCCTAGCCGAGGCCATAGAAGAATTAGTGAAGACGGCCTCAAAATGGATTTTGGCTGTTATGAACGGACTCCTCGCACAGCAGGAATTTCCAACAGAGTGGAAGACGTCGAAGCTAGTCCTGATCCCCAAAGGAAGAAACGGGAATGCGTACCGCCCGATCTGCTTCCTAGACGCAATAAGTAAACTATACGAAAGTCTAGTGAGAAAAAGGCTGGAGGAAAACCTGGAGGAGGGCATAGATCTCAGTGAAAGGTAGTATGGCTTCCGAAAGGGTAGGTCAACACTGGGAGCAGTGGAAAAGGTAGAGGAGAGCAGAAGGTACTCAAACAAGTGGCGAGCCCTCCTAACTTTAGATGTTCGAAACGCCTTCAACTGCGCGGGAAGGAAGCATATCACCACAGAACTGAGGAGACGAAACATCTCAAACTACCTGGTGAGAATAATCAGCAGGTATTTTGCTAGAAGGAAGATCCAGGTCAGTAAAGGCACAGCGATGCAACTGAGCTCCACACTGTGGAACATACTGTACGATGGAGTGCTAAGGTTAGCACTGCCAGAAGACTGCAAGCAAATAGGCTTCGCGGACGACCTGGCAATGCTGGTCGGAGCAAAGTCCACCCAAGAGCTTATGGAAAAGGCGAACTGGTCCATAACTAGGGTGGAAGAATGGATGAGTGAACATGATCTTACTCTAGCCCCAGAGAAGACAGAGGCGGTCATCCTGAAGGGGCCTAGAAAGAGGGAAGGAATAGCCCTCACGGTGGAGGGAGTACACATAATACCGAAAAAAAGTGTCTGCCACCTAGGAGTAACAATCGACCAACAAAGGACATACGGAGAACACGTGAGGGTGGCGATAAACAAGGCAGAGAACAAAGCAGCAATGCTAATGCGGCTATTACCGAATGTTGAAGGCCCAAACAGCCGAAAGAGAGAACTACTTGCAAGTGTCGTGCAGTCTAGCATATTTTAAGGCGCACCTATCTGGCACGGGGTTTCAAGGTACCGAAGATACAGGGAGATGTTGGAGAGGATACAGGGAAGAATGCTGCTGAGAATCACATGCGGATATAAAACGGCAGCAACCAAAGGATTGCAGGTCATCGCATCAGGTCCCGATATAACTCATGATCAGGGAAAGGAAGAGGTTGTATAACAGAGTGAACGGCAACACAAACAAGGCACCGGAGGAAGAAAGAGAAAAAACTCTAACAACGTGCCAGACAGAGTGGAAGGAAACAACTGAGGTCGCGCAATGGACAAAACGACTGATACCGTAAGTGAAAGTGTGGTACGGAATAAAAAATCGAGACGTGGATCATTACACAACACAGATTCTGACGGGTCACGGGTCTTTCGGACAGTATATCCGCAGAATAGGGAAGATAGCCAGCGACGAATGCAGGTACTGTGGAATGGTGGACACCGCGGAACACACCCTCATTGTTCGTCCTAGATGGGAGGGAGAAAGGCACCGGGTACACACAGAGATTGGACAGGAGATCACGGTGGAAAACTCTATGCACATAGCTACGCATAGCTGGAAAAAGATGAAGGGATACATAGGAAGTATAATGAAAAGGAAGATGAAGGACGAGCTTGAGAAACAGAGACCTCTGGAAGAATATTAGAGGAAGAACAGACCGGTTATGACGAGAGAGGAAGAAGCACCCGACGAAGGAGAAAAAAAACATAGCCAAGTTCGTGTGAAGCATGCCCTATGGGCGATACCGCACGCACCAATCGTGGCGAATAAGGGGGAATTTTAGTGGCTACACCACTCGTTCGAGGAGCCGGTCACGAACGTTCGAAGGTCTTTCTCCCCCCAACAAAAAAAAAGTCTGAGGCTTCCGGACCAATGAGGCCAGATAGCAAAGACTTCATCCACATAACGCAGCCAACACGTCGGCTTCAATGCAGGTGTATCAATGGCCCTAGACTCAAGATCTCCCATGTAGAGGTTTGCAAGTACTGGAGAAAGAGGAGAACCCATAGGGATGCCTTTTATTAGTTTTTGAATTTTCCTAGAAAAGAAAGTATGTACCGGACATTCAATGTTTGGTTTTCAGGATGCTAATAGTGTATCTGCTAGGGCACTGATTTCTAAAGTGGTCCAGGTGGACCCCCAGTGGTCCACGGGAGACCTGACGGGAGTCCACGTTGGTGTGACCAGAACATGGGGAATATGGGTATATGGTAGAAATATGGCTGCAGGGGGTCCACCGGAACCGGAAAAAATTTGAAAGGGGTCTATGAGAGGAGAAAATGGCAAACGAAAAGACCAGTACACGAATTAATGAGCTAACAGCTCTAATTAAAAACATTACACCCCTCCCACACCCAGCAGATCCTCTAGTATTAGTCCACAATTTCTCTGATACTTCATTCGATGAAACTGACCATGCTATTTCATCAAAAGGCTCCAAATTCTCTGTTAGCTTGAAATCCATTTCAATCGAAACAATCATAACTGAGACAGAATCAGCTATCTCTCATCTTCTCGAAAGCACAGCCGAAGAAGCCCGGCAATATATCGCCTGTTCCTTGAGAAGTTCAAAAATCTCACCTTCCTATGTCACCTCGATCGAAAGACAAGCTCCCAGAAATCTTCGTAACAATCCCGACATTATCATTCTCCCGGCCGACAAGGAAAACGCCACCGTAATCATTGATACCATAGGACTACATTCATAGACCTTACAACCTATCTGGTCTCATTGATCCGAAAGCCTACCCACCTATCCGGAAAAAAAAACTATCAACAACTCTAATATTCCTATTGACCAGAAGAAATCTCTGATTTCCTGAAATTAATCTTCACGTACACCTCGAATATATAGCCTTCCCAAAGTACACAAGCCGAACATTCCACTCCGCTCCATAGTGCATTCGCCTCACCAACACAAGCGCTAGCTAAATATCTCACAAACAATCTCCAACCCTAAGCAGAACAATCTTTATCATATGTTCGGAACTAATTTCATTTCCTAGAAATCATCAAATTTGACAACTTCCCTTTTCAAAAACATCTCTCTAGCAGATACACTTAGCACACTGAAAACCGAAAACAAAATTGACAATACGAAGACCATTGTAACAGCAAAAACACTCAACTCCACTCCAGAATAATTCGCGAAGCAATAGAAACTGAAACCATTACTATCCCATCGAACAAATCCTTTAATCATTTCTCTTCAAATTAGGCCTTTATCGGGTCGGACCACATGTTCAACATCGTCGGACTCCACTTTGTCAAGATGGGTGTTGGGGGTTGAGGAGACTCAGACCTCGGCACCAAGTCGCGAAGAAGTCTTGATAATGGCTCCAAAGTGGGAGCCGAAACGTCGACAGAAAACTAATTCCATCCATACATACATACATACATATATATATATATATATATATATATATATATATATATATATATATATATATATATATATATAATGGAATTATATCGGGTATTGCAGTCTGAGTTAATAAGTACACTCTTAATTTCTGCTCAAGCTTTCGAACTTTATTTAGTTCTTCTTCAGGAACGCTATAATGACGTATAATTTCAGAAACAAAATGCGGAATACAGTGGATCTACTTACGAAAAGTTGAGATTACATAGAATTGAAGCTGCCAAAACATTGTTTTTCCATCATAATGGCATATATATATGTATATATATATATATATATATATATATATATATATATATATATATATATATATAAATATATATATATATATATAGGAAAGTAACTCGTGACTGATTATTGAATATGTAGTGAATCTTTTGGGGTTGCAGTCAGTTGTGTTGGGCTATATCACAAAGAAAACTCATTGTTATTCGTCAAGCTTTCGGCAAACTTTATTGCCTTCCTCAGGACGTCTATAATACATAACAATATATCTTATGATAATATAATGGAATGGTTACTTACTAATGTGAGATTGAATAATGAAATAGAGGCAAAAATTGAACATGAAAATATGGAGGTGGCGTTTAATTGAATTAAGCTGAATGGAGGTATGGTATTATATCGACTGAATGAATACGGAGAAAATGGAATTATATCGGGTATTGCAGTCTCAGTTAATGAGTACACTCTTTATTTCTGCTCAAGCTTTCGAACTTTATTTAGTTCTCCTTCAGGAACGCTATAATGAACTATAATTTCAGATACAAAATGCGGAATACAGTGGATCTACTAACGAAATGTTGAGATTACATAGAATTGAAGCTGCCATTATGATGGAAAAACAATGTTTTGGCAGCTTCAATTCTATGTAATCTCAACATTTCGTAAGTAGATCCACTGTATTCCGCATTTTGTTTCTGAAATTATACGTCATTATAGCGTTCCTGAAGAAGAACTAAATAAAGTTCGAAAGCTTGAGCAGAAATAAAGAGTGTACTTATCAACTCAGACTCCAGTACCCGATATAATTCCATTATCTTATTTTTTTTTTTTTTTTTTTATATATATATATATATATATATATATATATATATATATATATATATATATATATATATATAGCCTAGCCTAGCCGATCAAATATATATATATATGTATGTATGTATGGAATTAGTTTTCTGTCGACGTTTCGGCTCCCACTTTGGAGCCATTATCAAGACTTCTTCGCGACTTGGTGCCGAGGTCTGAGTCTCCTCAACCCCCAACTCCCATCTTGACAAAGTGGAGTCCGACGATGTTGAACAGATTCATTTCTGGAAATCAGAGATTTCTTCTGGTCAATAGGAATATTAGAGTTGTTGATAGTTTTTTTTCCGGATAGGTGTGTAGGCTTTCGGATCAATGAGACCAGATAGGTTGTAAGGTCTATGAATGTAGTCCTATGGTATTAATGATTACGGTGGCGTTTCCCTTTTCGGCCGGGAGAATGATAATGTCGGGATTGTTACGAAGATTTCTGGGAGCTTGTCTTTCGATCGAGGTGACATAGGAAGGTGAGATTTTTGAACTTCTCAAGGAACAGGCGATATATTGCCGGGCTTTTTCGGCTGTGTTTTCGAGAAGATGAGAGATAGCTGATTCTGTCTCAGTTATGATTGTTTCAATTGAAATGGATTTCAAGCTAACAGAGAATTTGGAGCCTTTTGATGAAATAGCATGGTCAGTTTCATC
The DNA here is from genome assembly GCA_032362365.1 of Zygogramma bicolorata. Lineage (NCBI taxonomy): Eukaryota > Metazoa > Arthropoda > Insecta > Coleoptera > Chrysomelidae > Zygogramma > Zygogramma bicolorata. The sequence goes on along the minus strand of JAVJAQ010002223.1, from coordinate 82,775 downwards.
GAATGAAGTATCAGAGAAATTGTGGACTAATACTAGAGGATCTGCTGGGTGTAGGAGGGGGTGTAATGTTTTTAATTAGAGCTGTTAGCTCATTAATTCGTGTACTGGTCTTTTCGTTTGCCATTCTTTCCCCTTTCAAATTTTTTCCGGTTCCGGTGGACCCCCTGCAGCCATATTTCTACCATATACCCATATTCCCCATGTTCTGGTCACACCAACGTGGACTCCCGTCAGGTCTCCCGTGGACCACTGGGGGTCCACCTGGACCACTTTAGAAATCAGTGCCCTAGCAGATACACTTAGCATCCTGAAAACCAAACATTGAATGTCCGGTACATACTTTCTTTTCCAGGAAAATTCAAAAACTAATAAAAGGCATCCCTATGGGTTCTCCTCTTTCTCCAGTACTTGCAAACCTCTACATGGGAGATCTTGAGTCTAGGGCCATTGATACACCTGCATTGAAGCCGACGTGTTGGCTGCGTTATGTGGATGAAGTCTTTGCTATCTGGCCTCATTGGTCCGGAAGCCTCAGATTTTTTTTTTGTTGGGGGGAGAAAGACCTTCGAAGGTTCGTGACCGGCTCCTCGAACGAGTGGTGTAGCCACTAAAATTCCCCCTTCTTCGCCGCGATTGGTGCGTGCGGTATCGCCCATAGGGCATGCTTCACACGCACCTGGCTATGTTTTTTTTCTCCTTCGTCGGGTGCTTCTTCCTCTCCCGTCATAACCTCTAATTTCCTTCCAGAGGTCTCTGTTTCTCAAGCTCGTCCTTCATCTTCCTTTTCATTATACTTCCTATGTATCCCTTCATCTTTTCCCAGCTATGCGTAGCTATGTGCATAGAGTTTTCCACCGTGATCTCCTGTCCAATCTCTGTGTGTACCCGGTGCCTTTCTCCCTCCCATGTATGACAAACAATGAGGGTGTTTTCCGCGGTGTCCACCATTCCACAGTACCTGCATTCGTCGCTGGCTATCTTCCCTATTCTGCGGATATACTGTCCGAAAGACCCGTGACCCGTCAGAATCTGTGTTGTGTAATGATCCACGTCTCGATTTTTTATTCCGTACCACACTTTCACTGACGGTATCAGTCGTTTTGTCCACTGCGCGACCTCAGTTGTTTCCTTCCACTCTGTCTGGCACGTTGTTAGAGTTTTTTCTCTTTCCTCCTCCGGTGCCTTGTTTGTGTTGCCGTTCACTCTGTGATACAACCTCTTTCTTTCCCTGATCATGAGTTATATCGGGACCTGACCTGCGATGACCTGCAATCCTTTGGTTGCTGCCGTTTTATATCCGCATGTGATTCTCAGCAGCATTCTTCCCTGTATCCTCTCCAACATCTCCCTGTATCTTCGGTACCTTGAAACCCCGTGCCAGATAGGTGCGCCTCAAAATATGCTAGACTGCACGACACTTGCAAGTAGTTCTCTCTTTCGGCTGTTTGGGCCTTCAACATTCGGTAATAGCCGCATTAGCATTGCTGCTTTGTTCTCTGCCTTGTTTATCGCCACCCTCACGTGTTCTCCGTATGTCCCTTGTTGGTCGATTGTTACAACCCCAAAAGATTCACTACCTATTCAATAATCAGTCACGAGTTACTTTCCTATATATATATATATATATATATATATATATATATATATATATATATATATATATATATATATATATATATATATGTTAGCATGAAGATTCTCACGGACGAAGTATGATGCGTTGTTTTTTCGGGTTTCATTCCGTGTTCTGTGGTTTTGATCCTCTGAAGGATAATTCTCACAACGTTTCGGCAAAGTCTCATTTGCCATCTTCTAGGTGATGTCTTGAGTTTCGATCTCCGAACTCGACTAATTAATTCGAGTTCTACTTCTCAATATATAGGGGTGTTCATTGATGGTATCTTTGATCTGGGCCCCTCCCACTTTCTTCGTTGGTCCGCCTGCATTTGTCATCGTGTCTGGGTAATTACGTGGTAAGGTCCGATATTGTTTCTCTGGTGTAATCGGCTTGTCTTTGTTTAGTGATATAATGGATTTCCACGTTCTTGGTAATCTTTGGGCGTCGTCTCTCTTGTTCATGCTACTCGGTCGTTTCTCAATTTCGATAGCCTCTCTGATTGTTCGAGAGTAGAAGTTTTCATCGCTTGCTAATGTTTTTGTGTTTTTGAAATTGATGGTATGTCCTGTCTCCAATACGTGATTGAAGATGGAAGATGTGGTAACTTTTCCTTCCACTGATAGCTCATGTTCATCCTTGCGTACGTTGATCCGTCTGTTGGTCTGGCCGATGTAGGACTTGTTGCAGTCTCGACATGGTACGTACGAAGAAGACAACAAGCTCGCTTTTCTCGATGTTCTAATCATGAAAAATCCCAACGGTACGCTAGGCCACACGGTATATCGCAAAGCAACACATACCAACAGATACCTGAACGCAAATTCACATCACCACCCAAAACAGATTCACGCTGTGGCAAAAACACTAATTACACGTTCAATCAGATTGGCAGACAACGAACATCAAAAACAAGAGCGGAACACGATCGAGGAAACTCTTCGAATGAATAACTACTCGGAGAGAATTATAAAAACGGCTTCCAAGAACAAACCGAAACAGCAAAAAACCCCCGAAACACCGGTCATAACAACCAGACTACCATACATAAAAGGAACCACAGATAAAATCAGCAGAATTCTCCGCAAACACGACATAGCTACTTCGTTCGTACCAGAACGTACAATAAGATCGATACTCCGTAATCCGAAGGACCAGATACCACTGGAGTCCCAGGGAGTTTACGAAGTACCATGTCGAGACTGCAACAAGTCCTACATCGGCCAGACCAACAGACGGATCAACGTACGCAAGGATGAACATGAGCAATCAGTGAAAGGAAAAGTTACCACATCTTCCATCTTCAATCACGTATTGGAGACAGGACATACCATCAATTTCAAAAACACAAAAACATTAGCAAGCGATGAAAACTTCTACTCTCGAACAATCAGAGAGGCTATCGAAATTGAGAAACGACCGAGTAGCATGAACAAGAGAGACGACGCCCAAAGATTACCAAGAACGTGGAAATCCATTATATCACTAAACAAAGACAAGCCGATTACACCAGAGGAACAATATCACGGTCATTATGATCCCCGGCCCAATCAGAATCGGCATATCCGATTAGAGGATCTGAACAGTTATTGATACAGTAATGAAGACCATGATTCAAAGTCCCCTTAATATATCTCAAAATACGCTTCAATCCGACCCACTGAGATTCAGTTGCATTACTTTGAAAACGACTATAAAAATTCACCGAGGCACTCAGATCAGGTCTAGTCGTTAACATAACATACATCAGACATCCAACAAGCTCACGATATGGTTTTGTCTCAATGATACATGGCCCTTTATCAATTTCTCTCACTGGATTTACCTCCATTGAAGTTTTTATTGATTTACACTCAAACATATCAAATCTTTTTAATAAACTTTCTGAATATGCAGTTTGACTAAGAAACATACCAGATTCATTCCGCTCAATTTTTATTCCCAAGAAAAAATGTAAAGGTCCCAAATCTTTTGTTTTGAATTCAGTCATCAATGCATTCTTTATCACATTCATCTCTGTCTCGCTTTTCGATGCAATAACCATATCATCCATGTATAAAATCAAATATATCAAATGACCATTTGTTATCTTGAAATACAAACATTTATCATAATCCGAATTTTTGAATTGCAGTTGTTTCATGAAATTATCGAATCGAAAATTCCAACTTCTCGGACTTTGTTTGAGACCATACAGCGGTTTATTCAACTTGCATACAAAATTCAAATCATTCATTAAATACTTGGGTGGTTTCATGTAAATCTTTTCGTCGAGATCACCCTGTAAAAAAGCATTCCTAACATCTAGTTGATGAGCAAAAAGATTGCCATGATTAATGACAGCTAGAAAAACTCTGACAGTTGTCAAACGTGCCACAGAATCAAAACCCTTACGCTGTGCACACCCTTTCACAACTAAACGTGCCTTATACCTTTCTATATTCCCTTTTTCATCGCGTTTAAGTTTAAAAACCCATTTGTTATCGATAGCTCTTTTTCCCAGTGGCAATTCAGACAATTTCCAAGTGTTGTTTTCTTTGAGTGCGTCGAGTTCTTCCTCAATGGCTTTGTACCATTCATCTTTGTCCTCTCTGCTTTCTATTTCTTCGAATGTTCCAGGTACATCATCAAGGTAAGTCTCCGCATTCATGGCATACACAACGTAGTCGTTTGCCATTTTTTCCTCTCATAGACCCCTTTCAAATTTTTTCCGGTTCCGGTGGACCCCCTGCAGCCATATTTCTACCATATACCCATATTCCCCATGTTCTGGTCACACCAACGTGGCCGTTCACTCTGTGATACAACCTCTTTCTTTCCCTGATCATGAGTTATATCGGGACCTGACCTGCGATGACCTGCAATCCTTTGGTTGCTGCCGTTTTATATCCGCATGTGATTCTCAGCAGCATTCTTCCCTGTATCCTCTCCAACATCTCCCTGTATCTTCGGTACCTTGAAACCCCGTGCCAGATAGGTGCGCCTTAAAATATGCTAGACTGCACGACACTTGCAAGTAGTTCTCTCTTTCGGCTGTTTGGGCCTTCAACATTCGGTAATAGCCGCATTAGCATTGCTGCTTTGTTCTCTGCCTTGTTTATCGCCACCCTCACGTGTTCTCCGTATGTCCCTTGTTGGTCGATTGTTACAACCCCAAAAGATTCACTACCTATTCAATAATCAGTCACGAGTTACTTATATATATATATATATATATATATATATATATAAATATATATGTATATATATAAATATATATATATATATATATATATATATATATATATATATATATATATATATATATATATATATACATATATATATATATATATATATATATATATATATATATATATATATATATATATATATAGAACCAGTGAATAGTGGGGTGTTTCAGCAAGTAAAGGAGTACTCTTTTAAGTTATTCCAAGCTTTCGGAAAATTTTATTTCCATCATCAGGGAAACTACAATAATATATAAAAAGTTGTTAAGTAATTCTAAAATATTAATAGCTAATGACTTACATCTTATTTGAGGATGGTTACATTGATGTTATAGATGAAAAGATGGTACATTGTTGACGATGAAACATGATACATAATTAAAACTTGATTAAAAATTTTTTTTTTTTTTCCAGTTAAAATCTAGACGTTGCTCTCACGTGAGTTTGTCAGTTATACTAATTGAAATTTGAAGTTTGAAGTATGACATTGATTTGAATTTTGAGATATGAAGTTGACAATTTGAGTTGCGGCTGAGGGCCTGGGGTGTCAGTGTGTTACCAACTGAATTCTAGTTACTAATTTGATACAATTTGAATTGAAATATTACTAAATTGTGGCTACCTTGGATTTTGATTATGAAATTGAATTACTGAAACTAATATTGTTATTGGATAGGTTCTTATCTAGAGTCAATAAATAAGAATATATTTCACTTAGGTGATTAATGTCTGTTCGTTTGTTCATACAATTATTATTTTGAAAAATGTAGGACATTTCTAAAAAGGAAATGTCCTACATTTTTCAAAATAATAATTGTATGAACAAACGAACAGACATTAATCACCTAAGTGAAATATATTCTTATTTATTGACTCTAGATAAGAACCTATCCAATAACAATATTAGTTTCAGTAATTCAATTTCATAATCAAAATCCAAGGTAGCCACAATTTAGTAATATTTCAATTCAAATTGTATCAAATTAGTAACTAGAATTCAGTTGGTAACACACTGACACCCCAGGCCCTCAGCCGCAACTCAAATTGTCAACTTCATATCTCAAAATTCAAATCAATGTCATACTTCAAACTTCAAATTTCAATTAGTATAACTGACAAACTCACGTGAGAGCAACGTCTAGATTTTAACTGGAAAAAAAAAAAAATTTTTAATCAAGTTTTAATTATGTATCATGTTTCATCGTCAACAATGTACCATCTTTTCATCTATAACATCAATGTAACCATCCTCAAATAAGATGTAAGTCATTAGCTATTAATATTTTAGAATTACTTAACAACTTTTTATATATTATTGTAGTTTCCCTGATGATGGAAATAAAATTTTCCGAAAGCTTGGAATAACTTAAAAGAGTACTCCTTTACTTGCTGAAACACCCCACTATTCACTGGTTCTATTCTTAACTAGTCAGCAACGACTACCCTTCCTCTTATATATATATATATATATATATGTTAGCATGAAGATTCTCACGGACGAAGTATGATGCGTTGTTTTTTCGGGTTTCATTCCGTGTTCTGTGGTTTTGATCCTCTGAAGGATAATTCTCACAACGTTTCGGCAAAGTCTCATTTGCCATCTTCTAGGTGATGTCTTGAGTTTCGATCTCCGAACTCGACTAATTAATTCGAGTTCTACTTCTCAATATATAGGGGTGTTCATTGATGGTATCTTTGATCTGGGCCCCTCCCACTTTCTTCGTTGGTCCGCCTGCATTTGTCATCGTGTCTGGGTAATTACGTGGTAAGGTCCGATATTGTTTCTCTGGTGTAATCGGCTTGTCTTTGTTTAGTGATATAATGGATTTCCACGTTCTTGGTAATATTTGGGCGTCGTCTCCCTTGTTCATGCTACTCGGTCGTTTCTCAATTTCGATAGCCTCTCTGATTGTTCGAGAGTAGAAGTTTTCATCGCTTGCTAATGTTTTTGTGTTTTTGAAATTGATGGTATGTCCTGTCTCCAATACGTGATTGAAGATGGAAGATGTGGTAACTTTTCCTTTCACTGATTGCTCATGTTCATCCTTGCGTACGTTGATCCGTCTGTTGGTCTGGCCGATGTAGGACTTGTTGCAGTCTCGACATGGTACGTACGAAGAAGACAACAAGCTCGCTTTTCTCGATGTTCTAATCATGAAAAATCCCGACGGTACGCTAGGCCACACGGTATATTGCAAAGCAACACATACCAACAGATACCTGAACGCAAATTCACATCACCACCCAAAACAGATTCACGCTGTGGCAAAAACACTAATTACACGTTCAATCAGATTGGCAGACAACGAACATCAAAAACAAGAGCGGAACACGATCGAGGAAACTCTTCGAATGAATAACTACTCGGAGAGAATTATAAAAACGGCTTCCAAGAACAAACCGAAACAGCAAAAAACCCCCGAAACACCGGTCATAACAACCAGACTACCATACATAAAAGGAACCACAGATAAAATCAGCAGAATTCTCCGCAAACACGACATAGCTACTTCGTTCGTACCAGAACGTACAATAAGATCGATACTCCGTAATCCGAAGGACCAGATACCACTGGAGTCCCAGGGAGTTTACGAAGTACCATGTCGAGACTGCAACAAGTCCTACATCGGCCAGACCAACAGACGGATCAACGTACGCAAGGATGAACATGAGCAATCAGTGAAAGGAAAAGTTACCACATCTTCCATCTTCAATCACGTATTGGAGACAGGACATACCATCAATTTCAAAAACACAAAAACATTAGCAAGCGATGAAAACTTCTACTCTCGAACAATCAGAGAGGCTATCGAAATTGAGAAACGACCGAGTAGCATGAACAAGAGAGACGACGCCCAAAGATTACCAAGAACGTGGAAATCCATTATATCACTAAACAAAGACAAGCCGATTACACCAGAGGAACAATATCGGACCTTACCACGTAATTACCCAGACACGATGACAAATGCAGGCGGACCAACGAAGAATGTGGGAGGGGCCCAAAGATACCATCAATGAACACCCCTATATATTGAGAAGTAGAACTCGAATTAATTAGTCGAGTTCGGAGATCGAAACTCAAGACTGTTGACGCAGCGTGTTCCAGTAATAACTACTTTGCAGTTCCAAGAAAGAAGTTTTCGCAGGAAAATAACTTTTTATTTCTATACTTGTTGATAACAAAACTACTAATCAATAATGACATTAACACAAACATGATTCGACATAATTCACTACAGGACGTTCACTTTCAACATGGTGACATATGATAATTGCCACTTCAACACTCCGCCTCAATTTCATATGTCAACTAAACTGAACATTACCTGAATTGTCACTTTTCAAATGAGTATCGACAAGTCCCAGAGCTGAACGAAGTTTAAGAAATTGTTCCCCATTCAACCCCTTCGTTAAAATATCAGCTTTCTGCTCATTTGATGGAATATAAACAACAGATAGTATACCACTGTTAAATAAGTCTTTTACATAATTATATTTCACATCGATATGTTTCAATCTTTGATGTTCCCATTTACTCAACAAATGAATGCATGATTGATTGTCTTCGTATAATGTTATTGGTTTGTCATTTATTATCCCAAAATCGGTAAGCAGATTCTTTAACCAAACTAATTCTGTTGAAGCACTAGCCAAAGCTACATACTCCGCCTCAGTTGAAGATAAGGCTACAGTTGATTGTTTCTTCGTCACCCAAGAAACAGTAGCACCAAAAATTTCAAATAGATAACCAGAAGTCGATTTACGGTCATTATGATCCCCGGCCCAATCAGAATCGGCATATCCGATTAGAGGATCTGAACAGTTATTGATACAGTAATGAAGACCATGATTCAAAGTCCCCTTAATATATCTTAAAATACGCTTCAATCCGACCCACTGAGATTCAGTTGCATTACTTTGAAAACGACTATAAAAATTCACCGAGGCACTCAGATCAGGTCTAGTCGTTAACATAACATACATCAGACATCCAACAAGCTCACGATATGGTTTTGACTCAATGATACATGGCCCTTTATCAATTTCTCTCACTGGATTTACCTCCATTGGAGTTTTTATTGATTTACACTCAAACATATCAAATCTTTTTAATAAACTTTCTGAATATGCAGTTTGACTAAGAAACATACCAGATTCATTCCGCTCAATTTTTATTCCCAAGAAAAAATGTAAAGGTCCCAAATCTTTTGTTTTGAATTCAGTCATCAATGCATTCTTTATCACATTCATCTCTGTCTCGCTTTTCGATGCAATAACCATATCATCCACGTATAAAATCAAATATATCAAATGACCATTTGTTATCTTGAAATACAAACATTTATCATAATCCGAATTTTTGAATTGCAGTTGTTTCATGAAATTATCGAATCGAAAATTCCAACTTCTCGGACTTTGTTTGAGACCATACAGCGGTTTATTCAACTTGCATACAAAATTCAAATCATTCATTAAATACTTGGGTGGTTTCATGTAAATCTTTTCGTCGAGATCACCCTGTAAAAAAGCATTCCTAACATCTAGTTGATGAGCAAAAAGATTGCCATGATTAATGACAGCTAGAAAAACTCTGACAGTTGTCAAACGTGCCACAGAATCAAAACCCTTACGCTGTGCACACCCTTTCACAACTAAACGTGCCTTATACCTTTCTATATTCCCTTTTTCATCGCGTTTAAGTTTAAAAACCCATTTGTTATCGATAGCTCTTTTTCCCAGTGGCAATTCAGACAATTTCCAAGTGTTGTTTTCTTTGACTGCGTCGAGTTCTTCCTCAATGGCTTTGTACCATTCATCTTTGTCCTCTCTGCTTTCTATTTCTTCGAATGTTCCAGGTACATCATCAAGGTAAGTCTCCGCATTCATGGCATACACAACGTAGTCGTTTGCCATTTTTTCCTCTCATAGACCCCTTTCAAATTTTTTCCGGTTCCGGTGGACCCCCTGCAGCCATATTTCTACCATATACCCATATTCCCCATGTTCTGGTCACACCAACGTGGACTCCCGTCAGGTCTCCCGTGGACCACTGGGGGTCCACCTGGACCACTTTAGAAATCAGTGCCCTAGCAGATACACTTAGCATCCTGAAAACCAAACATTGAATGTCCGGTACATACTTTCTTTTCCAGGAAAATTCAAAAACTAATAAAAGGCATCCCTATGGGTTCTCCTCCTTCTCCAGTACTTGCAAACCTCTATATGGGAGATCCTGAGTCTAGGGCCATTGATACACCTGCATTGAAGCCGACGTGTTGGCTGCGTTATGTGGATGAAGTCTTTGCTATCTGGCCTCATTGGTCCGGAAGCCTCAGATTTTTTTTTTGTTGGGGGAAGAAAGACCTTCGAAGGTTCGTGACCGGCTCCTCGAACGAGTGGTGTAGCCACTAAAATTCCCCCTTCTTCGCCGCGATTGGTGCGTGCGGTATCGCCCATAGGGCATGCTTCACACGCACCTGGCTATGTTTTTTTTCTCCTTCGTCGGGTGCTTCTTCCTCTCTCGTCATAACCTCTAATTTCCTTCCAGAGGTCTCTGTTTCTCAATCTCGTCCTTCATCTTCCTTTTCATTATACTTCCTATGTATCCCTTCATCTTTTCCCAGCTATGCGTAGCTATGTGCATAGAGTTTTCCACCGTGATCTCCTGTCCAATCTCTGTGTGTACCCGGTGCCTTTCTCCCTCCCATGTATGACAAACAATGAGGGTGTTTTCCGCGGTGTCCACCATTCCACAGTACCTGCATTCGTCGCTGGCTATCTTCCCTATTCTGCGGATATACTGTCCGAAAGACCCGTGACCCGTCAGAATCTGTGTTGTGTAATGATCCACGTCTCGATTTTTTATTCCGTACCACACTTTCACTGACGGTATCAGTCGTTTTGTCCATTGCGCGACCTCAGTTGTTTCCTTCCACTCTGTCTGGCACGTTGTTAGAGTTTTTTCTCTTTCCTCCTCCGGTGCCTTGTTTGTGTTGCCGTTCACTCTGTGATACAACATCTTTCTTTTCCTGATCATGAGTTATATCGGGACCTGACCTGCGATGACCTGCAATCCTTTGGTTGCTGCCGTTTTATATCCGCATGTGATTCTCAGCAGCATTCTTCCCTGTATCCTCTCCAACATCTCCCTGTATCTTCGGTACCTTGAAACCCCGTGCCAGATAGGTGCGCCTTAAAATATGCTAGACTGCACGACACTTGCAAGTAGTTCTCTCTTTCGGCTGTTTCGGCAAAGTCTCATTTGCCATCTTCTAGGTGATGTCTTGAGTTTCGATCTCCGAACTCGACTAATTAATTCGAGTTCTACTTCTCAATATATAGGGGTGTTCATTGATGGTATCTTTGATCTGGGCCCCTCCCACTTTCTTCGTTGGTCCGCCTGCATTTGTCATCGTGTCTGGGTAATTACGTGGTAAGGTCCGATATTGTTCCTCTGGTGTAATCGGCTTGTCTTTGTTTAGTGATTTAATGGATTTCCACGTTCTTGGTAATCTTTGGGCGTCGTCTCTCTTGTTCATGCTACTCGGTCGTTTCTCAATTTCGATAGCCTCTCTGATTGTTCGAGAGTAGAAGTTTTCATCGCTTGCTAATGTTTTTGTTTTTGAAATTGATGGTATGTCCTGTCTCCAATACGTGATTGAAGATGGAAGATGTGGTAACTTTTCCTTTCACTGATAGCTCATGTTCATCCTTGCGTACGTTGATCCGTCTGTTGGTCTGGCCGATGTAGGACTTGTTGCAGTCTCGACATGGTACTTCGTAAACTCCCTGGGACTCCAGTGGTATCTGGTCCTTCGGATTACGGAGTATCGATTGTTGGAAGAACATTATTTTGAACCAGTGACAGTGTCACCTCTATTTTTGTTATTCTATGGTTAGGCACTATGACATGACAATGACTTTTGATGCGTAGATGATGTCATATATTTTGCTAGAACGCGGTGCATGTTAGTTATTTCAATACTGTAACTGTTTCTTATTTTTACTATTTAATACAAGTCTGCTGTTTGAGTTCAGTTTGGAGTATTATTGCAGTAATAACCTAACAGGTTATGGGCCCAGCACGCTTCCACTGCGCCGAATAAAGCTGAGTTCAGCGATTGAAATACCCACGCACCAGAAGCAGTAAAATATCATTGAATAATCGGTAGAGTTGTTCCTGTGTGATTCCTTTCTCTCATCATGGCGGAGAAGGACCTGAATATAACAAAATTGGATGGAAAAAACTTTCAAATGTGGAAGTTTGGAGTGACTTTTCTGCTAGAGTCACAAGGACTGACTGAATTTGTTGATGGAACAACCGTTAAGCCCGATGAAACAAAGGCCATCGAAGATTTCAAGAAGTGGAAGAAAAATAGTTCAAGGGCCGCTGTATACCTTCTCACTTCTGTAGAGCAATCACTACATGTGAATTTGATTAACTGCACTACCCCAAAAGCCATTTGGGATAAGCTTCACTCATTATACAGTGATTCAAGTGAAGATGCCAAACAGAGTGCTTGGCAGCAATTCTATGAATTTAAAATTAAAGAGGGTGAATGTATAGCAACCCAAATTGAAGTTTTCGAAGCCATATGCAAAAAGCTAGAAAGTGCAGAGGAGACATTATCAGAAGCCTCAATAATGTCCAAAATATTAAATAGCTTGCCCTCACGCTTTTCAACATTCACAATGGCTTGGGAATGTACAAGTAAGGATGAGCGAAAGAAAGAAAACTTGATTGCAAGAATACTTAAAGAAGAAAAACGTCTAACTGGAATTGATTCTGTTGAAGATTCTCAAATGGCACTACAGATAAATGCCATGAAAATTGACCCAGATAGGAAGAAAATTAAAGGCAAGAAAATTGAGGATTTGAAGAAGAGAACAAAGTGCAATTATTGTAAAGAAAAGGGACATTGGGTAAGAGAATGCAAGAAGAGAATTGATGATATTAGAAAAAAGGCAAATTCTGCTGATAATTCTGCCTCAACTTATATGTGTGATGTAGGTGATATGAAAGATGCAGAAGATAAGGATTATGTTTCATCTTTCTATTCAAATGAATCACTTGAAAATGATGAAGCCTGGATAGCTGACTCGGGAGCTAGTATGCATATGACAGGTCATCGTGAATACTTCAGTAAATTGGATCCCATTTGCGAAGTTCGCCATGTTGAAATTGCTGACAGTAAAGTGCTCCCTACTGCCGGTGTTGGAAACATTGATATTGAAGTTAATATTAACAATAAACAGTTTCCTAGGCAGTTGAGTAACGTATTATATGTTCCTTGTCTTAAAAATAATCTGTTTTCTGAGGGAGCTGCCAATGACAAAGGATTTTCATTTCATTGTTACAAAGACTATTGTGAACTAAAAGATAGAAATAATACTATATCAGCTGTTGGTGAAAGATATGGATCTTTGTTTCGAATGCAGTTCAAAGTAAAAGTACCTGAATGCAACATTGCACAAATAGCGTCTTTGGAACTCTGGCATAAACGTCTGGGGCACATAAATTTGCAAACGATTAAAAAGACTCAGAAGCTTGGTGCAGTTGATGGATTGAAATTGCAAGACAAAACTGATTCCTTTTGTGAGACCTGTATTGTTGCTAAACAGACTTCCAAACCTCATACTTCTAGAAATGAGCAGAAGTTATTCAAAGCAGGTGAAATGATTCATTCAGATGTGTGTGGACCTACAAATATTGCTTCACCAAGTGGCTCAAATTATTTCCTGGTCTTCAAAGATGAACTGAGTGGTTTTTGTACACTTTATTTTCTGAAGCGTAAATCTGAAGTCATAGAGAAATTTAAAGAGTTTGAAGCTCTTGTAGCCCGTCAAACCGGCAATAAGGTTAAGGTACTTAGAACGGACAATGGTGCTGAGTACACATCTAACGAGTTCCGTAAATTTCTACAAAATAAAGGAATTGTTCATGAAACAACATCTCCTTACCTTCATGAACAAAATGGCTGTGTGGAACGTGAAATGCGTACCTTGGTAAATTGTGCTCGGTCTATACTCATTGCAAATGATGTCCCTCAATACCTTTGGACTGCAGCTGTTAAAACAGCGAGCTACGTATTGAATAGAACAGTTTCAACACGAAGTGATGGAATAACACCATACGAGGCCTGATTTGGTAGAAAACCAGAGATTGATCACTTACGTGTATTTGGGAGTCAAGCATTCTTACATCTCCCTAAAGAGAAACAGACCTCCAAATTCAATGCAAGAAGCAAAAAACTGACCATGGTGGGATATGATGGTGAATCCAAAAATTACAGGTTGTATGATAGTAATACTAGAAGAATCCATGTTAGCAGTGATGTCATTTTCAACGAAAATGCCAAAGGTTTTGAGAAAGAGGCTGTTTTACCTGAAGATACATTTTCCCTCAGATTTGAAAACATGTGTGAAGTTGGAACAGAAGAAAGTAATGAGGATGAAAACCAGTACAGACAAGATGGATCTCCGCCGGACAATGGAAATACTGATTTTATGGCCCCTGAAAATGAAAGGGACACTCCAAGGCTTCGAGATAGAGATTCATTAAGAAAACCAGCATATCTTGACAACTATGCCTTGCTTACAGAGTCTGTTCCCTTGACATATGACATAGCTGTATCATGTCCAGAAGCAAAATATTGGTTAGAAGCTATGAAGGAAGAGATGTCAGCATTACAGAAAAATTCCACTTGGACGCTAGTGGATCTTCCTATGGGCAGACGTCCAATTGGTAGTAAATGGGTCTACACGTTAAAGACAGACAAGGATGGAAATATAACTAAATATAAGGCACGTCTTGTCGCCAAAGGCTTTACCCAAAGAGAAGGCATAGATTACTCAGACACCTTTGCACCAGTAGTTCGATACGAGTCAATACGTGTGTTACTAGCATTGGCGGCGCAAAATGATCTCGAAATGGCAAAGTTTGATGTTAAAACCGCCTTTCTCAATGGGGATATCGAAGAAGATCTGTATATGATCCAGCCACAAGGATTTATGAGCGAAGAATATCCTAATTTAGTTTGCATGCTCAAAAGAAGCTTATATGGCTTGAAACAGAGTCCTAGGTGCTGGAATTCTAAATTTGTTGATTTTCTGAGAAGTTTCAACTTTGAACCAATACAAGGCGATAACTGTGTATTCATTGGACATCATGAACAAGAGAAAGTCTATCTGGGGCTCTACGTGGATGATGGATTGTTATTGTCGAAATCACAAAAGGCAATAGAAAGGGTTCTGGAAAACCTCCAGAACAAATTTGAAATCACAGTTGAAGATACTGGGCATTTTGTAGGCATGGAAATTGAGCATAATAAAGAGAAACATCAGGTTACAATTTCCCAGACAGCCTACATAAATAAAATATTAAAGAAATTCCATATGGAGGAAGCTAAACCTTCAGCAATTCCCGCCGAACCAGGCCTCCACCTGAGTGTAAATAAGAAGGCAACAACCGATGAATCTCAAGATAAAGTAAAGCAAATACCATATCGTGAAGCTGTCGGTTCATTGCTATTTTTAGCACGAGTGTCTCGGCCAGACATTGAATATGCAGTTAATCGGGCAAGCCAGTTTTTAACCAATTTCAGTGAAGAACATTGGCAGGCGGTCAAAAGGATATTCCGGTATTTATGTGGTACAAAGAATTTTGGTATAATCTATGGAAGCAGTGGGAGTGAATCTGGCCTCACTGGCTTCACTGATGCAGACTATGCAGGGTGCTTAGATACCCGCATATCTACTAGTGGTTTTGTATTTATGTTTCATGGAGGCCCAGTTACATGGTCCAGCCAGAGACAAGGTGTTGTATCATTGTCGACCACTGAAGCTGAATACATTGCACTCGCTCATGATGTCAAAGAATCTATCTGGCTCAAAAATATGTTTTGTCAACTTGAAATTAATATTGATTGTGTATCGATTTTTGTGGACAATCAGTCAGCTATCAAACTTGCAAATAACCCTGAGTTCCATAAGCGAACTAAACATATTGAAGTGCGCTACCATTTTACACGTGAAGTATTGGAACGGGGAGATATTGCTTTGATTTATATAAATTCGAAAGACCAGCTAGCTGACCTTTTTACCAAACCCCTAGCTAAGTGTCAGTACTATTATTTACGTCAGAAAATGAACATTCATGCCACTGATGCAAAATAAGTGGGAGTGTTGGAAGAACATTATTTTGAACCAGTGACAGTGTCACCTCTATTTTTGTTATTCTATGGTTAGGCACTATGACATGACAATGACTTTTGATGCGTAGATGATGTCATATATTTTGCTAGAACGCGGTGCATGTTAGTTATTTCAATACTGTAACTGTTTCTTATTTTTACTATTTAATACAAGTCTGCTGTTTGAGTTCAGTTTGGAGTATTATTGCAGTAATAACCTAACATCGATCTTATTGTACGTTCTGGTACGAACGAAGTAGCTATGTCGTGTTTGCGGAGAATTCTGCTGATTTTATCTGTGGTTCCTTTTATGTAAATAGCATACATCGTGCTTTTTCAATAATTGTCCGATTCATTCGTTCAGCTACTCCATTCTGTTCTGGGGATATATAGATATCTGGGAATATCTGATAGTAAATTCATACTGAATACCGTGCTCTTCGAAGTGATTTTTCATTTCCGTCGAAACATACTCCCCTCCGTTATCACATCTGAAACGGCTAAGCTTGGAGTTGAAATGCGATGTGGCCATTGCTTCATATATTTTGAAATAACGGAAAGTTTCAGATTGGGCTGAGAGTAGATAGACAACAGTAAAATGCGTGTAATCGTCAATGAATGTTAAAGCATATCGTTTTCCGTTATATGATTCTGGATTTATTGGCCCAAAAATGTCGCTGTGAACGAGTTGAAGAGGTCTTTTGGCACGATTTCTGTGATTGTTGTGAGGAAGTTTCGTTTGCTTTCCTTGTATGCAAATTTCACAAGTTTCCCAATCACTATTTTTAGTATCTATCTTCAGATTATCTATTTGTTTCTCCAGCTTCTGCAGACTACTCTTGCCGATGTGACCTAGTCGTTTGTGCCGTAGGTTAGCAGTGCTGTTCAGGAGGCATGCGTTGTCTTCGGGTAAAGTTGTGTGCACGAAGTTCAACTCATAAAGTTTTTGATTCCTTTGCGCAACAGCAAGCTTCATCGTTCCTTTAGAAATGATTGCCTTTCCAGCTTCAAAAAGTATAGTGAAACCTTTCATTTCAAGTTTTCTTACTGATAGTAGATTCGATTCCAGTTCGGGTGCCAACAAAACTTCAGAAATTGTAATATCAATTTTCTTTCCATCTACTATAGATTTGACGTGAACTTCGCCTTTCTTGTTAGCAATAAGATGCTGTCCTGATTTGGCAACTCTGATGTATATTGGATTTTCCATTGTGATAATATTTCTCAGAAGAGATTCGTCATTAAAAAGATGTTCGGTTGCTCCCGAGTCTAAATACCAACAAACTTTTCCAGTCTTCTGCTGATCAATAACGGGAAAACAGAAATTTGTATCCTGGTCCTCATCTGCAATTGCAGAATTCACCCTTTTGTGGTCTGCTCTGGTGGATGATTCTAATTTTCTGCAATCCGCTCTTTTATGACCAATGACACCACAGTTATGGCATTTGAAGGGATAACTGTTAGGATTTCGTGAATCAGACTTTTTAAATCGAGTTCTTGACTTGGACATATTTGAGTAGTTTCCTCAGGTTCATTCCTGATTTTACACCGTCCATTAGATAGACGTTTGGACTGTTCATCAAGAAGTCTATTTTTCACAAATGCTAGAGTCAATTGATCACTCGTTAATGTTTCCATTGCCGTCACAACTACATAATATTCCGGTGGCATTGTGAGAAGCAAATGACAAACTATATCTGTTTCTTCTAATGTAGCTCCAGTTGATTTGAGCTCTCGGATCATCTTATCGAATTTCAAGAAATGAGCTTCCATTCCCTCTGATAGGTTCAGCTTCATAGTTAAAAGAGATTTTCTGAGACTTAGCTGACTAGCTACCCCTTTCCTTTCGAAAGTATCCTGCAATTCTTTCCACACACCATGAGCCGTTGGTTTTCCTTTCGCGTACTCCAGATGACTATCCGCTATCTTCTGTATGATCACGGATTTACACCTCTTGTCGTTTTTCTTGTCTTGGGCATTCCTGGCATCTCTTTGTGCTTTTACAATGCATCATCTCCTGGATCTACAGATTCAAACTTCAGCGGTTCCTCAACGTATTTGAGTAGATCTTTTTCGTCCAGTAAGGTTTCCATTCTGAAACGCCAGTTATCGTAGTTCGTCCCATCAAACAGTGGAATCTTGTACTTCTCGTCGTCATTCATGATTATTTAAATTAATTTTCCAGATTAGGGTTTCAGACTGGGCCCATAACCTGTTGACGCAGCGTGTTCCAGTAATAACTACTTTGCAGTTCCAAGAAAGAAGTTTTCGCAGGAAAATAACTTTTTATTTCTATACTTGTTGATAACAAAACTACTAATCAATAATGACATTAACACAAACATGATTCGACATAATTCACTACAGGACGTTCACTTTCAACATGGTGACATATGATAATTGCCACTTCAACAAAGACATCACCTAGAAGATGGCAAATGAGACTTTATATATATATATATATATATATATATATATATATATATATATATATATATATATATATATATATATACCTTTACAGTAGAAAGGAATTTTAAATGCTTCTCGCAGATTGTTTTTGTTTTTTGTGTTTGATATGTTCATACCAGGATATATTCTACAGACATGCAATAGTTTTACGTTCGCTCGCAATTTCTGTATTTCCAATGATAGTTTGTAATTTGTTGGATTTTTATGATTTTGAAGGTTCACTGTTTTTACAGCTCGTCATATCTGAGACGGTCGACTTTTTCAACTTGTCCCCTCAGTTTTCATGTGATGAACACCGTCCTAGCTACACAATGCTCAATTATTCCTCAACGTGAAAAAATGGTTATATTTGTTTCAGGAATTCGAAAATGTACGAAGCAATGGAAAGATGAATTGATAAACTTCTAAACGAGTTATCCTTCATCCCACAACCGAGACGGTGGCCAAGACAAAGTTGAGGATATGTTCAAAACATTACCCCCTAAAAATAAAAATAGAGGGTTTCATTTTTTTCTTAAACGCCAACTTCGAGGAATCAGCCTCTTATCGGTTTCATTGGCCCACCCTGTATATTGAATGGATATTCTTCAACAAAACAAAACATCTCCTCTCCAAAAATCAAAATTGAAATAAGCATGATAGTAGTTCGGGATTAGTAACTCAGTTTATTGAACAATCGAGAATTTATCAGCCTTTGTCAGCCATTCCGCTGAGTGGGGCAAAATGCACGCAGCGAAAGGTAAACGGCCCACGGGATTGCAACAGCAATTATCCGATTTGTGAAAAGGCTCTAACGTCCAACGAGTGAGTGTGCTGTAGAAAGAAAGAGCTCACCAAGGAATGAAGATTCTCATGACGATAAGGAGGGCAACGCCTGAAATACGAGCCATATGAAAAATGCGCTAGTTGCAGTTTGCACTAGATATCTTTCGGAGACCGACGACTAAAGGCGCATTCCTTCACGTTTTAGTGTTTCTGTGCGATTGTGTTCATTTCATATCTTTTTTCGTTTATTGAGACTCAGCTGTATATTTAATGGGTATTCCGTTCTTCCTGGTTTCGTGGAAACACCTCGACTTGTTGATTTAAACTGTAACTTACTATCGAGTTCAACTCAGAGAATAAAATTTGCCATGAATAACATTTGGAATTATTGATTGTTCATATCTCAAAATTTATATTTCACGTGGCCATTTTGCAAAGAAACTCTGTACTTATATTTCATAACCCAGCCTTTATGTTTTGAAATAGATGTACAAATTTCTGTGTTTTTCCAATCTGTTAACGGATCCAATGAGTTTGAAGATTCTGAGGCGAAAATTAGTATAACACAAAAGTTTGTATATAGCAAGGATATAAATATATGTATATGCTGTCCGACTTACGAAGCCTCGTGCCAAAGCCCCTCGGCTTTGTAAGACTGTTGCCCTCAGAGAATAAACATCTACAATAACCTCGGTATACCACATGCACATGAAAAATGCGCATGTGGGAGTGATTTACCAAATATTTATAACGGAAAAAGTACGCGGTAAAACCGAAGTAAATGAAAATTCAAAATGACACTGCTAGAAAACGTTAATCATTATTTCAGAAATACTCAACTTCTATTATGATGACTTGTCATTTCGCATGGGGGCTGATTGGTGAGATTGGGGTAATGCTAGAGATATGTCAATACGTTCTTGATAATGATTCCAGCACGGAGTCATAAGGACTTTTTTCTATAATTTGTTTATAATTTTTGTTCAGTTACAGTGGATATAGGGTTCTATTTTCCTTCCTGAAAAGGAAAAATGAGGCAGAAGCTACCGAAATCTTTAGTAAAGGTGATGAAAAAAGGCTTCTCTTCCTCAATTTTTGTTTTTTTACGAAACATTTGATCATATGATATCTTGCACATGGAATATAAGTAAATGTACTTTGTGATAAACGTGTCATTCAATTGAAAACATTTAGATCACAGCAGTTTTCGGATTCAATATTTTAGGTTTCATTGAAAATCAGAGAGTAAAATACATCCACATAATATGTAGAACCATGGTACACATAAGCTGTTATGTCGTAGTAATTCGTTAATGCATGTGCAATATGAATATTTCAGAAAATGCCTGAAATAAATTCGTTTTCGACAACAATGTCATTTCATGGAAGCAAATACTGTGTTTGCTGTCAAATACAAGATTTCACAATGCCATTTTGACATTCTCCTCACCTAAAGATTCGAAAATATTGTTTATATTCTATATTATGTTGATGCTCTTGTCTACGAATTTTTATTTTGTACAACTTCCTATTTTTCTTGAGCAGTGAAGAAGTCTTCCGCATTCTGGTGGGAATATCATGAAAAAAAAAACAATAGATGATAATGTATTTTGAACCTTGAGGCACGTGAGCCACCTGACTGTATGTGATAATGAGTTTTACTTGCACCGAATTGCTTCGTGAATAACGTGAGCCGGTGCGTCAGAAATAGCGCCATTGAAAAATAGCAATTCAACTGACAATATTCACCGCCAAATTAGCATTCCATTCACTTTTAGTCACATGGAATCCGGGCAGGATGTAGGCGTCGATTGTGAGAGAAAAATGGCAATTATATTTAGAGGAGTACCTTCAAACGACCCTGAACGTCTCGTGATTCACCCGCTATACGCCAAGGTGCAGCAGTTCCAGTAATACGAATGAAATATAATATATAAAATAGTTGGGAATGTAGTCATGGCAAATTAGGCATTTCGGTCTATACGTTTGTCAACTTTGCGTCTCTGCACAAATCGAAATTCTTCAGTTGAAAAATTGATTAATTCAATGAGAATAGCATGGAATATAGCATCAATGAAAAATAATTGAGATTACTTCATTTCCGATCTCATATATTACCATTTATTGTCAATATGCTAAGCTCCATTCTTTTAGTAGATTTCAGAGGCAATCAGTGAAGCTCATTTCAATTCTATTTGATTTTGATTTTCCATTTTCTGCTCATTTGAATTCATGTTTCTTAATTTTTTGATTGATCTTCCTCCGAACATCACCACAATATTTTATTGCGTTTTTTTCTGTTTATTTCGGTCCAATTTTCATTTGCATTTTTTTGTTCTCGCAACCAAATAAGTTTTGAAATACAATAAAATATTTGACATTGAAAAGTCGAACCAACATCAATCAAATAGAAATAGTGCCTGCTATTGAATAATATGATTAGTTTTTTGGAGAGAAGAAAGTTTTGAGGAATTGATTTTCGGCTTTTCATTCTTGTCATGTTCATGAAACTGTGAAAGACATTAGGAAAAAATGAAATTATCAACCAAATCCCGTGGAATATTGAAGAGAATCGACATGAGTTGAATGATTGTTAAACGTTGATTTCATATAAGCCATCATAATAATGATTCATTCTTTTCAGAAACCGATAGAAAAAAGTGAGTATTGACCAACAAATTGATATTGTTCATTTTCCATAACCTTCATCCAATGAAAAACTGCAGTTCGAACCTGATATTATTTTTGTACATAGCGTACGTTGAAAATATAATTTCTCAAAATAGACAACATATATCATTATTGAACGTATCCACCACTCAACACGTTGAGAAATTGTCATAAAACCAATCCGTTCTATAACATATCCGAATTCCTCAGAATAATTTTCTTGAATGCAATGTTTACACTCTCCCTTTCCTGCATACTTTTGCAATAATATTATATTCTAAAAATAGAAGGTGGTTGCATAATTGTTTTGCATGGAATGCACTTCATTCATTCAATAATCAATGTCACCTGCTTCATTCAACATGAATGAAACAACCGAAGAACCGCAGAATGGAAAGGCTGGAATTGCGGCAATCTTTACCGCTGTTAGAATGCAAAATTTTTTCTATTTGCTAGAAGTAGTTGGCACTCGAACGAAAAAACCTTGATTGAACAAAGGTTGCTTCATTTTCATATTATTTTTTATAGATAATGAGTTGCAAATGCTGTTAATTTGCTCCTAACCCGGAGGTGTTGTCGACATGATGTATTACATTAGTGGCACCGGAAGTGAGTGCGGAAGAACGGATCAACGATATACTCCATTCCGTTTGCTTGTACTTCAGATAGATATCGAATGTGTTGCGATAACCCAATCAAGCTACTACCTAGTGCTCATGATAATTCACAGGATAACACTGGCTGATACGAAAATAGCAGCTACATTTTGATGTAGCACAGAATCGGCTTTCGCCTCGGCCAGGATGGTCTTTTGTGTCTTTTACAACGGTTCAGGGCTCTTGGTTGAAAAAATATTGAAATGATAAGAAAACCATGATGCAGCAAGTGTGCACCTATAGTTTTCGAATGATTCACATAATATAGTGGGGGCCGAAAAGTCGACAGTAGAACGATTCCAGATGCGAATGTCTATCCGAGCACATAAATGTATGTCTGAAAATGTTCCGTAACCAGATGATACAGCGCACTCGAGGGCATGATTTGAAATTATTTTCATTTAATCAAGGTGTTCCTGAGTAAAATGGTATACCAAAGTAATATTTTTCAAATGGAATGTGTGAGTGTGCGTATGCGTATGCACGTGCGTGTGTGTGTGTAACGGAAAGGTCTTTAGTGGCGAGACGATACGTATTTATGAAAATGTTCCATAACCAGAGGATACAGAGCACTCGAGGGCATGATTTGGAATTATTTTCCTTTTTTCAAGGTGTTCCTGAAAAATATAGGATATCAAAGTCATAGTTTTCATTGGAACACATCCGTTCTCATCCATTATTTGATTTCTGTGATGAATTTTAAAAAACTTTCATGAACCATTCCCAAATGCATCCGATTTCGACTAATTGGAATGTCTCTAGAAAATCAGTGTGTCTGAGAATCCTCATCGCGAACAAGGATTGAACTCTGATCATGTTCAAACCTCATAACAGAAGTTTTCATACTTCGACAAATTTTAGTCACAGCCATGTATTTTCGAGTCGGTGATTGCAAGTCATTTCTATGGCTCCCTACGATGAAAAATAATCTTCCTACATTTATTCGTTTCATTTACGATCAACTGATTCCATTGATGTGAATCTTGCCCATAAACATTGAAATACTGCTATCATTTTCAGTTTGAATTCGTTTTTCTGTTCCATCCTCCGCTGTATGAGAAAAACGTTTCAACACCCCTTCAAGCAAGTTTTCTGAATTAAATTGCTATTTGCTTGAATCCAAACTCAACTACCAGAAAAAATTCAAGTTGCAGTGGCAATAGTCAGTCTAGCGTCAGCAGATTTTAGGGAAAACACAAATAATCCCTATTGCATACCGATTCATCAGAATTTGTATGAACATGATTTCGAGCATCGAATTGCTTTTTGTTTTTGTGGTTACAATAGAATGATGCTCCTCCTCAAGTTACCCAATAGTTGGATTGGTAGGGGTGTATTGTCAAGTGACGTTAATAAAAGCAGTTTAGTGTTGTTTGGAGTATAATTTCAATCTACCCCTGGGGCTTCGGAAAATAGAATAGATCCCAGGTATGATCTGCCTGTCGTAAAAGGCGACTGAAAGACCCAAGCCAAGGTGGAAGAGATCGTGCCGAGGGCTGAAAGACACAGGGTTGCAAATATGTGTTTCGATTTCTCTGGGGCACCAGGGGACACCCCACAGTATGAGACCCCTCACTGCGGTACGCAGGGCTCTGCCGCAGCGGACTACCCATCCCTTGATACTCGTGGGAACAATATGAGGACAACAGACAAAAAAATAAACAAACCGCCCACCTGTCAAGGGAGGCAATCCGAAGCTTCGGCTCCAACTATACCGGCCACCTTTGAAGGAAGGCGTTCTTCGGCTTCTGCCACGCAAAACACCGGCTTGGAGAACCCACCCACCCTGACCGCAGGGTCGAGTGGACAAGGTAAACAAAGTAGAAAACGGTTCAGCCAGGCTAAGAAAACCAATGAATGGATGGGGTGCTCATAAAGTCGGTCTGAACAGCTTCAAAAAGAGTATTCGAGTCGCAAAATTCAAATCATGGTCTGAATTCTGTTTTAGCGTCGACAGCACTACAGAAGGCAACAGGCTACGAAAAATCATTTCGTTCAACCCAGTGGCGCCAAGCTATCTCAGCAAACCTGATGGCACGTGGACGACCACGAACGTAGAGACTGGTATACACACACTTTCCTGGCCAACAACTAGGTGAGCAATGCGAACCAGCAGCTCCTAGCATCAAACAAACCATCAACCCATCAATCGTCACCTCGAGGAAGATTGAATGTGCTATCGCACAGTTCCAGCGGCACAAATCACCAAGTAGGGACGATATTGTACCAGCGAAAATGCAGGTATTCTCCAACCTGGCGATTTGATGGTTAGAAGTTACAAGGCCTGCCTAAGCCTAACTTTTATACCTAAGAAGTGGAAGGAGGTGAGGGTCGTTTTCATCCCTGAAGGGGGTAAATGATCGCACAGCACCCCCAAAGATCATATGCCTATAAGCTTATCATCATTCCTACTGAAAACGCTAGAGAGATCAGTAGATTCGTATATAAGAGATTCACTGTTGAAGAGGAAATACTTTCTCAACCAACATGCATACTGCATGGGAGGGTCAGTGGAACTGGAATACTCACTGATAGCCTTCTCAGACATTGAGGCCTGACTAATATACCTAAGAAGTGGAATGAGGTGAGGGTCGTTTTCATCCCTAAAGAGGGTAAATGATCGCACAGAACCCCTAAAGATTATAGGCCTATTAGCATTCATTTCCAATGAAAACCTAGAAAGATTAGTAGATTCGTTTGAAAGAGATTCACTGTTAGGAAAGGAAATACTTTCTCAATCCCAACATGCATACTGCAAGGGGAGGTCAGTGGAACTGCCCTCCACACGCTAATACTAAAAGTCTTTGAACTGCAACAAATACTCACTGATAGCTTTCGCAGACATTGAGAGGGTATTCAAAAATATAATTCCCAGTGCTGTTACAGGGAAAATGGAAAATCTGAGAATCGACAAACCAATCCGTCGAGTTTGTCAGTCACATGCTTTGCAGCAGAAAGATTCACGCAGAAATATCTGGCTGTCAGATACCCCTACTGTGGACCCTTGCCCTCAACGGCATTCTCCAGAGAATGGAAAGGCTAGGAATCAAAATTGTGGCCTATGCCGATGATATTACGATCATGGTTTCGGGGAAATTTCCAGAGGCTTTGTCGGATGTCATACAGAGGGCACTAAATAAACTAGCGCAATGGTGCAATAAATGCGGCCTAGGGATAAACGGCAGCAAAACGGAGCTCGTTTCCTCGACGAGGAGGCACAAAATAGCCTTCCTCCGCTATCCCAATATAGGGGGCCAAGAAATAAAACTCTCCAAACGAGCTAGGTACCTAGGACTTTTCTCTGACCGGAAGCTGTTATGGAGAGAAAATATATGTCAGTTGCGCTATACGCCTGCAGAAGAACCATTGGCAAACAATGGGTCTTGAGACCCAGCATTATCCGATGGATATATACGGCGGTCGTAAGACCCACACTTATATGTATGGATCACTAGTATGGTGGTTAGCCCTATGTAAAGAGGTCAACCAGAAAGGGGTGGGAAAGGTACAGCGATTAGCTGCCCATCTCACGATGGTGTGTCTGAGGACAACCCCTACTAAGGCCCTGGAAATGATCCTACATCTGACTCCATTAGACCTTCATGGGAAGGAGTGCGCGGCTGCGTTGTTCTCAGACTCAATGCAATCTCACCATGGCCCAAGGTAAACTTCGGGCACTCTGAAATTATGAAACAATTCAATCTAATCGTAAATAATACAGACTACACGAAACCGCAAGTTCTCGGTGAACATCCCGTCCAGGAAAAAATGGGGGGCGAACCTAGTTGAGCTCGAGGGGACGCTCTCCTATAAAGATTGCTCAAAACTAGAAGGGGAAGTAGGAAGTGAAGTCTTCTCAGAGTGTCCACCCCTCAACCTATCATTTCGTTCGGAAAATAATTCCTGAAACAATGCCCATTGAGAAGATATTTTTCGTAGTTTTTCCCCAAGATCTATATATAGATTGTGAAATCATAACCGTAACAATTTTATCCTTCCATGGAGCTATTTTTCAAAGGTCTTAGAATATATTCCCGTAGAAAAATAAAAAAACTGTTGATTTTCGTATTGTTATAAGATGAAAAATCATGAAGATTCATTAAAAATTGAGAAAAAAAATTTTTATATAATATTATTATTGATACGTTTTCTTATGATCAGAAGCTACTTGAAGATGATTTTTAATAATTTTATCTCCTATAGTTTGAAAAATTTTATATTTATATACGAATACGTTCTTTATGAGATAATATTAAATTTTTTCTGATCTTTGATGATAATAATTACTTATGAAAAACGTTTTTCAAAAAAAAATTATTGATTCAAAACGTATTTACGTATTTTTTAATGGCATTGGGTAGTTACCCATTCGGAAAGTTAGAACTTGATTAAACGTATTTGTTGAATAACAATATTTTTCAACAGTTGTTATGAAGATGAAATAAACATTTTTTGAATCATTATTCATCTTGGTCTTTGATATTAAAAAAAATCCTATAATTTTTTAAATTTCCATTGTTTATTCAATAAACAACTTGTTAAAATCAGATGCATTTCCTCTTTGTATTTTGTTTTTTTTTCTACTTGAAAAAACAAAAACAACCATGTATAATTCAAAAGAATAATCATAGTTTTTATTGAACTTCGGATTTTTTGTTCTCTTCCCATCACCACCACTACGACCCTTTTTTTCTAAGTTCAATGTTATTATAACTTTTAAACTAATGGAGATACAGGAAAAAAATTAAGACTTATTCATTCTTCATCAACCAATCAACAAATATAGTCAAACTTTGCAGCTCTCACCTAATTATTCACCTCATTTATAAAAATAATCTTCCAGGATTTTTTTCGTATTCAGACATAAAAGTAGAAAAAAAAAAATTAATGATTATTTTTATGAACAAATGGAATAAATTAAATAAATGATCGAGTGGAAGCTTCAAATTTTGGCTTAATTTGTTGCTTAATTGATGAAGAATTGGTCAGTCTTAAATTTTTTCTTGTATCTTCATTAGATAAAATTTATAATAAAATTGAACAGAAAATAACAGAAAATTGAAAGTTCAATAAAAAATTTATATAATTCTTTTTTAAATAATACATAGTTGTTGTAGAAAAAAAAGAATACATAGAGATAGTTCATATGTTTTTGATAAATTATTCATAAGATGATCAATGAAAATTCAAATGAAAATCGATTTGGTATTGAAGACCAACATGAATAATGATTTCAAAATAATAGTTCCTTAATTTCTATAACAACTGGTAGAAATTTTGCTATTTGACGAATGCTTGTTGATGTCAATTCATTATTTTCATATTTGATGAGTTTAAATAATATTTATTCATTGAAGGTCCGAATGGGGCGTGGCTTGCGCAAGTTCGAGTACCCGTTTTCGGGCGTATTTTCTCTAGGTAAATATTGGTCCTACAATTCGGTGAGTTGAAACATTTTTCTTTTCTTCGCATTTTCTCAAAAACTATCTACGTACCATTCCGAATCGAATGCCACCTAGAATCATAATTTTCGGAGAATGCGACAAAATTTAACCTCAAAAGCACTTGTAGACGAGACTATCAAGGCATGTATGCGAAAATGGGGCGACAAAATCTGTCTGACAATTCAAATTCGCAGATCATCAGAATATCTCAAGGAAACAGTTTATTTCTTATGATATATATATATATTGTGTTCTTGTTTTACGACTTGGTCTATAAGGTGCATTGGGTTGGGACAGTATTTGCTGTATTGTATGTATGAATGTAGGATAATATTTAGGTTTCACAATATTCCTTGATGGATGAGCAGTGGGTGAAGAAGAAAACAACAATTGAATGCAATAATTTTTCAATATATTGGATTATAAAATTACATTCAGGTGTACTATCACAGCAGTAGTTGTTATACAATTGGCATAAGGTCAAATGAAAAATGAGCAAAAATAAGTACTCTTCAAGCAAAAAGCTTCGATCTCTTGCGATTGGATACAATGAAATATCATCAATCATCATTGAATGATTGCAGATAAACTATAGAGAAAAAGTCTTTCAAATCGCAGAGGGAATGAACTATGACAAACATCTGTAAGATCTATGAGAACATATCATGTACAACTACTCGACTGTAAAACAATCCTTGAGTTGAAAACATCATTATAATAATTTACTCCGACAAAGGAATAATGAATGTTTTCATTTATAACAATATATCGGCATGAAATAGCAATTTCACTTAAGTACGATACAAAAATATTCTCAAATATATTGAATGGTTAAAGATCGATAAAAACGAGGTTTTTTCGAATTCAAACTATAAATTTCAAACTAATTAGAATTAGATATACTAGATATATAAGATTGGGACTTTGGTGAGGAAGTTATAACTTTTTGTAGTGACCCTAAAACCAAACCGATATCAATTTTCTTCTCCTGGAGATGCTAACCTTGTTAGCGATACGCGCGTTGAGGGCGAGGAATATCAGTTTGGTGCTAGGATAATTGATTTCTTTAAAAACTTCCCACTCTCATATCAAATCCGACCAGAAAAAACACGTGTTATTTCATATTGAATAATATTCGATACATAAAAGGTCCAACCCTGTAGTATCAAACAATATGAAAAAACCTCATTATTTTCGTCATATTTGGTCTCTCAATATTTTTTATTTCTTTCTTGCATTTAATGCGTCAAATGACAGTAAAATTTTTACTTTGAACCTTGAATAATTCAACTGAATCCATAAATCATTACGAATGCAAAATCCTAGCAAATATCAATTTTAGAAATGGCATTTCCTGAAAAACTCATTCCTTTCCAGTTTTTTCACGGGTAGAGGTTTCAAAATGTCCTGGTAGTGAGTCCTCAAGGTGTGTAAACTGGATGCATTCTGTATATTTTTCTGGGATTGAGGCAATAATTTAATTGAGCAATTTATTTTTTGAAATAATATTGACGTCCCCTGAATACTTTGCACAGGAATTGCCATGAAAAATTAAACAAGAAAATGACCTACCTATTTGAATCTGTAAACAGTAGAATGAAAGTAGATAGATCATACATACATATATCTCTATCAGAAATAATATGGAAGACACTATTTATTCCAATGTAATTCGTGTACGCTCAATATCGTTGGAATAATTTTTCTTGATAATCCTACACTCAATTGTTATGGTTTGAATATGGAGCTAATGAACTCATAAATATAGACATAACTATTTCATCCCATTCATTTGGGAATAATTCCATCGACAAAACTGAACTAGATCAGATATTAGAAACTGTATTTTCAAATATAGGTACTTACTAGTAACTAGTAGAATGGCAGTATATTCAAAAACTATATCGAAAACATGGGTTGTCCTTCGGATTCAATACCTAACGAAAATCCATTTGTTCAAGGGATGATTGGGTGATGTCATTGATAAAGAGTTATCAACGTTTCCGAAACAACTAAATTGATTATATCAGTACCAGGTCACCATTATTCTAAGCTAATACAAAAATACAATTGGGAAAAACAGTTTTCGACAAGCTATCTTTCTTGTTATCAGAAAAGGCAATTTTATTACTTATACCTAGTGTAATTCATTTCAGCATCATAATCCCCATACTTCAACTAGTGAAAGACTGAAAAACTCTAATTATGAATTGGTGGTCCTCCAATTGGCTCAAGAGTATTTATTACGGGTATATTTGAATCCTCATGTGAATAAAAATTTATTTGAATAATTCATTTGTACGAATGAATGGAATATAAATGTTTTTCAAATATGACCGTTTCCAGGAAAATAAGGCACATACTCAAACACGATAGAAATGGTCTCTCAAACAGCAAATATTCTATAAGTTCGATTCAATTGAAGTTAATAATAAAAATGTATACTTCCATGAGTTCAACATACAGATATGAAAAATATCTCAAGGTTTATGACAATTTCAATGTACTCGTATTTGGGAATGCGAGTGCGAGATCAGTCGATCAGCATGAAATTAAAAATGTGGTCGTGACCGACTATCAATTATGAAATTGAACTATTGCTTGAAATGTATTAATTGTGCGTGGTAAAAATTGCAAGGTGGTTCAAAGGAATAGTTGATATTCCATCGCGACCAAATCCTCTTATTGTAAATTGTTCGACTATTGCCTCGTTAACACTGCACTGATTTTTCATGGACCGAAAATTATTTTCCATACCTGTATATATTTTTCAAACAACTTAATTTTAATGAACATCATGAGGTTGATGCTGTATGAACTGGGACAAACTTTATGGTTAACTTAGTAGTACATACATGGACTGTGAAATGATGAATTTAAAATTACTTTGAATATAATATTGGGTCTGAAATGTTAAAACGTTCTAAAAGGCCTAAGTAATATGCCGGTTATCCAAGACCTACGTCCAAAGTCATCATCACTAGGAATCCGAAAATAGCTCCCCAAGTAGCCAGCTTTCCATTTTCACTGGAATAAAAAAAATCTATTATATCCAAAATTCCTTTGAAGAATGATAGGAAAAGAAAACTTTCGATTGTTTGTGATAAACCAAGTAATAAAATTCGTCAACTCCACATTGTTGACATATTTCAATCTCAGGAGTGGAAATCAATATTTTCGTATGGTCCCCCGGTGAGAACTAGTTGGTCTAAAGGAAATATGGGGCGATTAATCATTTATTCGACATAAGTTAATTGGCTAATTTCTGAATGTAAGTTTGCGAACATGAATTTTCTCATTCACAATCATTCGATCTAACC
The DNA here is from genome assembly GCA_032362365.1 of Zygogramma bicolorata. Lineage (NCBI taxonomy): Eukaryota > Metazoa > Arthropoda > Insecta > Coleoptera > Chrysomelidae > Zygogramma > Zygogramma bicolorata. Next base: position 51,408 of record JAVJAQ010002223.1, on the reverse strand, counting down.
TACTTTCCGGTTGGATTGATGCCAATTATACACTAAGAAGAAGATGAATGGGAAATTGACTTTCCCGACTTCTTTTAAAACTTTCGAAACTCTTCGTCTTTCATTCAGTGGCGTACTCATCGAAACCATCCCATTTTTCATTCAAATTAACGTCAATATGAGAATGATACGATGGCGTATTGGTGGCATAGCAAAAATGAAAAATCTTGCAATTGCGGGATTGAATCTGACAAAAACTTCACTTTTTCATGGATCATATGAGCAGTGGTTGGAATTTTATAACATATTTGATGATCTCATTTATACTGATTGGAAGTTCTCCGATATTGAACATTTTTTTATTATTTGAAGAATTCCATTCTAGGTAATGCAGCCAAAGTCATAAACTCATTAGAAATTTCAGAAAAGAATGGCAGTAGTGAGGCTTGAACTTTTCTCAAGGAACGTTATGAAAAAAAAGCTCATTGCATTGAGTCACATTGATTCATTCTTCAATTTTCCCCCAATAATGAAAGTCTGCTTCACAACTCAGAAAATTATTGTATTCAGTCTAAAAGGATTTAAGGGCTTTGAAGAATTCAGGACAAGAAGTCGAACAATGGGATTTGCTTTCGATTCACATTATGAAAAATAAACTAGATTTCAATAGTAAAAGGTATAGGTAGGAAAGAAGTGTTCAAACAATGGTTTTCCATTAATGAAAACATTCTTGGATTTTGCAGATTGAATCTGCCAATTGACACATTCAATGTATCAATTGACAGATTGAATCTGTCAATTGGCAGATTGAGAGTCGCAATTGAGAGATTTTTTGTTTTTGCTATGGCACCAATACGCTGTCGTACAATGAGAATTCCAAACATATTCCATTTTCAATAATCACTAGTCATCATGGTGGCATCGAAATGTGTCGAGTGCTTCATATCAGTTGTCTCAAGTAACTGAAGAACGTTAAACACATTAATGAAAGTGATATTTTCTGTCGAGATGTAATTTCATTTAATTTTTTGTTGAATAACATGTGAGCAATTCAATCAATGAATTCCTTCTATTTTCACGCATCCGAACCATATCCTGATTCACCCCTTGATTGGTTAGAAAATCAAATGAAAAAAAGGAAGTTTGTTGCACACTTTATTTCTAGACAAGTCGAACTCATAAAATCCAGGTGGTTTGTCGGCGGAAAAAAAGATCTACGCAAAACTACTTACTTATTTACTACTTACAAAGCAATTTTTTTTATAAATTGCTTGTTTTGTTAAATGAAAGCCCAGTAGCAAAAAGGAACACATCTGCCTGAGAATTCTCGAGATTTCAGCAGCATTAAGTTAATTACAGGATAGTCCCACTTGTTACTGATGAAACTTTCTATTCTTCATTTCAGTCAACCCAAAATTAGGTAACAAGCGACAAACAATACTCAATACTTCATCGTACGACCCAACTTTTCATCAGTTTGATACACAAACACTTCGACATTTGAATAATGACACTTTGACTATTGTCCATTCCATAACACGTTTTTGTGCTATTGTTAAGTGGAACAGAGGTATGCGACGACTAGAATATAATTATTTCGATAAAAAGAACCAACATTCCTGTCTATAAAACACCAATTACCATGTAACAACAATTTCAGATAAATATCCCAAGAATGTTCCTTGTACTCTATCGCATATTTAAATATTAATATGGCGAATTTTTATTATTCTGAATATATTTATCTACACTCGAACATTCTTCAGGAATCGGACAATGAAAGTTGATTCCTTATATCCCAACAAGCTTTTCGAATCAGTTGACGTATGCACGTGAGAGTGTTCGAACAGACAGTACTAGGTGTTCCAGATTAATATCTAATCAGTCCTAGCAGATGACTATTAATAAATAATAGCCGTTTCACTTTGATGAGCTATATAGTTATAGAAAGGGATTATACATGCTTTCCCTCAAAGCGAACAACCGATGAAAAATTTGAAGGTTAGACTGCTTTCACGGAGTTTTACAGAGACCTGTTTATCTGAATAAACTGATCAAAATCAACCTAGATTTTGCTCACTTTATATTCATTGTCCCTGTGTTCGATACTGGAGTTTTGAGAGTTTACATTTTTTCTGGAAATATTCTCAACATCAATTCCTCCTACACTAAGCTCAATCGACAAACAAGCCTGCTGCATTTCCTTAATTTTCAAAATTACGCTTTTCAGCAATCCCTATCCTATACAGTAATTCATTCCAGTGATCTGCTAAGAAAAAATTCGAAAATCATTGATGTGCACACATTTCACCCGATCAAACTTGGTGAACTCAGGACATAACCCTCGATTATTTTTTTCCAGATGAAAAATATTTACAACGAATAATTCTTTCAATATTCGAAAGATATAAGATTGTTCGTATGATATTTGAATGAGACAAAATTATAAAAGATAAGCGGTATGTTGAAAGTTGTAATAATAAAAAACATAAAATAAAATGCACAAACAGCTGTATATATATATATATATATATATATATATATATATATATATATATATATATATATATATTTATATATATATATATATGATATGATATGAGGTTATATGAAAAATATATGAATATATATATATATATATGTTAGCATGAAGATTCTCACGGACGAAGTATGATATATATATATATATATATATATATATATATATATATATATATATATATATATATATATGATATGATATGAGGTTATATGAAAAATATATGAATATATATATATATATATATATATATATATATATATATATATATATATATATATATATATATATATATGTTAGCATAAAGATTCTCACGGACGAAGTATGATGCGTTGTTTTTTCGGGTTTCATTCCGTGTTCTGTGGTTTTGATCCTCTGAAGGATAATTCTCACAACGTTTCGGCAAAGTCTCATTTGCCATCTTCTAGGTGATGTCTTGAGTTTCGATCGAGTCGAGTTCGGAGATCGAAACTCAAGACATCACCTAGAAGATGGCAAATGAGACTTTGCCGAAACGTTGTGAGAATTATCCTTCAGAGGATCAAAACCACAGAACACGGAATGAAACCTGAAAAAACAACGCATCATATATATATATATATATATATATATATATATATATATATATATATATATATATATATATATATATATATGATATGAGGTTATGTGAAAAAAGCACAAATATTGTTATTGTTTACACTTATAAAAACTTTAGTTCAAATATTTTTTCCGTCAACAAAATCAGAAATCATTTATCTTGGCTGACTGCATACAGGGCTTTTCATGATGAGCGTTAATTAGCCGTTTCTGGCAAACTATTCAACGGATCAACCTAAAAATTCCACAGTATGCATAAATCGATATGACCTACATGCCTAGAATTTTAGACGATGCGGCGTTGTCGCTTCTACTATAAAGTAGCGGATTCTTTGATTTTTTCAAATTGAATACCCCGTATATAATATCATATTATGATTCATTATCACTTTGTCAACAAATTCATATACTATTTTCCTATACCTATCTATTTACGTTTAGAAGATATAAATTAATTTCGATATTTTTTTTACAAAACATGAACTTTTATAAATGCTGATAATCTTGAACTCTCTTGCACTAAAACGATCAAATTAAAAATGGAGTGGAGTGATACCATGAGGATCTTCACTCCGAGTCATATTTTCATTGGGCCTCAAACAGGGTCTTCAAAAAATGCAGATACTTTGATCTCCTGAAAAAATGAGTGGAACTAAATTTTTCCAAATGGAACACCCTGTATATTGCAATATTTTGAGCTCTACATTCAATTTAAGATTGACTTTGTTGAGATAACACTATTTAGATTTCGAATCGTTTTCGAGATAAACTGTTTCAAACGGAAATTGTATTATCGTCTGCAAATCCTAGAATGTTTCCTTCACTTTCTAGAAAGAATAGTTCATTTATGTACAGATTGAATAAAGTATCCCGGTATTAATATATACTATTAATATATTTCTCACTACTTATTACTTCATCTATTCTTACCGTTTGGTAAGGGAGTACCCCTTATGCCGTTATCTTCCATTGTTTGTAGAAGCAATGTGTGATCGAGGGTATCAAACGCTTTCGATGATTCAGCGCTGATGATATTTCAGATGATAAAGCTAATATTGCATCTTGGTTACATACATTTTCTCTAAAACCAAACTGATGATCAGATATTAAGTTGTATTTTGAGATGAATAGATAAATAGTCTTTATTTGCACACTACATATTTCTATGGAATTGAGTAGAATATTTATGAAAGTACCCGTTGCGGAATCGGGAATGGTGGTTCTGAAAACATCGGTCCAAGATGTATTGGACATTCAATTTTTCGAGTTTATTGAAATTTATTTACGAATGGACATTTTTGGCTTTTGTTTTTTTGTCGAATTGTGGAGATTCTGAAATGTTTTAAAGGGCTGTCGTGTAGTAGTCAGTTATATTTATTTGGATGATGAGTGGTATTATTTTGTAATCAGGTATTGCTTTAATGAAAACATGGTCTATGCAAGATTTGCATTCTCCTTGAACTCGAGGTGGGTTGTTGATTGCTTGTGAATAACTAAATTCACTAAGTGTATTCGAATACTCATATCAATACAGATATCGTCTTTTTTCAATATGTGTGCAGCACATGCCAGGACCACTTCCTCATGCATATTTTCAAGCATCGTTTAATCCATTTTTGTCAAGATGCGATATTTCGAAAACATCTCAAGCGAATATCCCATTCTCTTAATAGCTTCACGATCTATTGTTGGAGTCGTATTGATTTTTTCATTTACAAATTGATTCAGAGAAACTTCAGGCAAAAATGACCTCAGAAGACTGTATTGAATTTTTGTTGACGATCATAGTTATATTTTATTTTTACTTCCGAATATTCTTGAAAGTGTGGTAAAAATTCCATTGGTGGTGGTAAATCTCCAAAACTATCGAAATATGTGACTTCCAGGCCCACTTGTTTTATTTGAATTGACAATAGCTGTTTCACACAGTTTTGGTCTTGAAGAGAGTAATATGTTACGCATAAAACCACCACGAAAGTGAGGAATTTTCAATCCCTAAGCATAATAATTGAGGGAGGAAATCATTTAGATTTATGATCTGTTTGTTTGCAAAGGTTTCAATCCTTTACAATTAGATTTGAGATATATTCCACTGCCACGTTAACCTAATGCGACAGTCTCCATTTTTTTGTGGCGACTGGCTCAGTGAGAGCTGCTCTGCTTGCTTTTGCCAAATTCACAGCCTTGGTAATCCCTGTAGCAGCACCTTCTAAACTTTCCAGTGCGGAAAATTCAGCAAAAATCGGTATCAATGGTAAAATCCCACCTATTTTGGGAGTTGGAATTGTTCGAGGTGTACGAATTTTTTTTCACCAGCAGCTTCCAGATATTCATGTGCCTGCTTGCAATGGCACAGTGATAGCTTTTTTCCTATCACTCATTACAAACTCATCCCCACCAGATTTTTTCAAAACATTTTGCACTTTTTTAACCAATTCAGCGCCGAATGCAACTTTTTAAATTTTATTTTTCCTTGATTGTTTTGTCTTTGTCCATCGACATAACCCTATCCCAAGCTGCGTATTCTAGTTCTTTGTCTGCTATATATGTCGCTGTGGGATCTGATGGATGATACGAATACTGAATGTGAATGTTTTCTGCATGCAATATGTAACTGACTTCTACTATCACCGTATCGTTTGATACACATTTGAATCAGATGCTCATAGCATTTTCAGTTACATAGTCTCCAACTGTGGTACGATGCGCATTGTAAAACAGAAAAAAAAAATTGTCGTAGACAATTTAGATGAGAAATATGGGTGTGGATTGAATGGGCAGACATTGTTAAGATATGGCCCATTACTTTCGAAGTTCGAATACTCATTATTAGACCTTCAAATTGTGGAAAGACCAATGCAATGATATCACTCTCAACACATTCACAATGATTGCGATCCGCAAATGTATATCTCTATCTAAAATCATTCAATCAACCCAATTATAAATTCTTGCAAAATGCGTTGACACCTATTGAAGGGTTAGGATTTCATAAGTTCAGCAATAATGGCGAAATAGTGGAACCCTCCGACGCTAAACCAAATTCTGCTTTCATTTTCGATGATGTGATATGTGAAAAGCAGGATATCATAAGATCATAATTCTTTATAGGACGTCATTAAGATGTTGATTGTTTTTATCTTATACAGACATATTCACGAGTGCCTAAGCGTGATAATACCAATTTCATTGAAATGTTCAAGCACCATATTTATTCAGATAATGTGTCACCTGATGTGACATTCAAACAGTTTCAATTGATGTGTGTTAAATGTTGGGAGGATCGATATGGATTTCCAGTCATTGACAAGAATAGAAAAATGCATCAAGATAGATATCGCAAGAGCTTCGATAATTTTATATAGTCATGTTGATGCTATTCAACTTCAATCGGTAAAGAGATTGTATAGAGAGAATTCATGTATGATGTTGCACATCTCTGTAGACTGACTTAGGGGATCATCATGAGATTTGAAAAGAATATGTATGTGAATGTCCTTTTTTTGATAATTTGATTGTCATTGATAATTTTGATTATAGTTTTCATAAAAACTGTTGTTTATTCCATATTCTGACCGTTCAGAGTTAAAATCTGAACATTTGGTGACCCCCTCATGATATACTTCATGGAGAACGAAAGACCTAGACGATTCAACAGATGTTCATCGGCAGATTTTTTTGTGGCCCAAAAACTCTGGGAATAAGACAAGGACTCCTGGACCTGAGAGAAGAACATCACTGCTGGCAGAATCCGTGCATTCATTTTGAAAACCACCCGTTCATGCAGCGGGGGAAAATACAACACTTGTACCGAACATTGAGAAAGTAGAATCAGAATTCAAAAATTCAAACAGTGTTATCGGGATCAAGACACAGCTCTATATCCTTAGAAAGAAAGAAATCAGCACTTCAGAACGAGAAGAAGAGACAGGAATCGGAGATGAAACGAAAGCAAATAGAACTAGAAGTACTGCAGAAAAAAAATTAAATGCATCTCTTGGAAATGGAAGAAGATCTCCAGAATGCAGAGCTGGAATCCCAATTTAACATGAAAATCAGCTCAAATGAATCCGATATAGATGACAGGAAAGAAAACGCAGTTTCTTTGTGGGTGAACAATATACCAGAAACTATTGGTACTATTCCTGAGGAGGCACCTGAGCCTATCCAGACTGAAAATACACACAAGAGTTATTCTCAAACCAGTGATATTAAGATGCTATGCAATACCTTGAAGGGCGTGTTAGTTTCTGTCAAAACAACTAAAGTTCCTGGTTACTCAGAAAACATTATGGCTCGACAAGTTGTAGAAAGGGCTTTTGCCTATTTTGATGGGAATTCGCAAGACTGGCCATTATTTCACGAACATTTCACAAATATCTGCAATTTATGTCACTAGACCGACGAGGGGATCATGATAAAATTGCAGAGGAGTTTGAAAGGGGTTGCAAAATCAAGTCTGGCAGGAATGATGTTGAATGCAGACGTTAAACTGTCTATACAAACTCTACAAACTCATTTCGGGAGACCGGATTATATCATCGAGTCGATGATCGCGAAAGTAAGAGAAAGATACAAAACAAGAAAAACTCCTTTTTTTTCCGAAGTCCATAACATAGTTTCTACCAAGCAAATCTTGAAGAGTACAGGACAATTTCAAAATCCATAGTTGATGAAGGATGTCTTTGACAAACTTCAAGTTTGTTGAAATTGAGCTGGGGAACAGTAATCGCAAAAAAAGAAGGGGTTTATAATTTGTAAGATTTCTTTTAATGGTGAGGAGACTATGTCAATGTCGATTCGTATGTTAGCATTCCTCAACCATTCGATCAGACTGTTAAACAAAAGTATTCCTACCCGAGAAAACCAGAAAAAGTTTTCAGCAATATTGAAAAGACAACAAATGTCTGCTACTACTGTGGAAAAGATTTCCATGATGATATATGCCCCCAAATGAAATCTGATCATATAGAAATAAGGTGGAAAAAGTGACAGAGAAAAAGCTTTTCAGAAATTCAAACTGGAAAGGAAAGCATATGTTTTAGACTGTAAACTGTACCACCATCCCCTTTTGCACAAGGAAATACTTGCTGCAACAAATGTAACCATCAGGAAACAGACACAGACACTCAAATATAAAGATTGTGTACTATGGAAAGCGGCAAATCTGCATTACTGCGAATGATTTCGATAAGATTGCATGGACCGAAAGGAATCTGGAAAATATATGCTCTTTGTGATGAAGCTTCAACGATGACACTTTTAGACAGCAAGGTAGCCGAAAAACTTTTCCTGAGAGGAACCAAAGAACCAATATGTCTTTAGTGGACGAATGATGTTTCACATAATAATTCCCAAAAACTTGATGTGAAGATTTCGAAAATAAATGAAGAGACAAAAACTTCTTTCTGCGAGGGATTCGAACCCTAGAAAATTTGTCCCTGCCAACCCAGACACTAGTAATGAAAAACAGGAAGAAATACCCCCATTTGAAGGTAATACCTGTCAAAAGTTTGGGAAATGAAAAACCTGTCATGATAATTGGGCAAGATAACATAAATCTAATAATTCTCAGACAGCTGAGATGTGGTCCAGAAAAGGTACCAGTTGCCACTAGATGTTAACAAGGATGGGTATTCATTGATTATTCTAATCATTCTAATAATTAGGAACATTCGAAAGCTCATATTTTGCATATTTGTGAGACAAGCAATAAAGACAGAAATTTACAACAGTTTGTAACACAATCCTTTTCTACAGATTCGTTTGGTGTATGATGGACTTAATCAAGAAAATCCTTTTGCAATTAAACTGATGAACGAAACTGTGAAATATGTTGGAGGTAGATATGAGAGGAGGAACGAAAATATACAATCACCAGAGAGTAAATAAAGAGCGATGCAGAGACTGAAATATATAGAGAAGAAATGCAGAATGAATGAAAATTATGCAGATGAGTATTGTGCCAAAATTTAATATTACGAATAGAAAGGGTACATTACGGAACAGAAACCCGAGGAAGCTGAACAAGAATTCACTAGAACCTGGTACCTTCCACATTGATCTGTTACTCACCCGAACAAACCAAACAAAATTAGCCTGGTGTTTGCTAGAGCTTCGAAATCACATGGCATGAGCTTGAACGATGCTCTACTGGCGGGGTATCCGAATATGGAAAAATGGTAAAAAAATATTGAAAAAAAAATTGTTGGGGAAATTTGAGTCTGAACGATATATTTATGCCATAGTCGTTCTATTCACATATTTGGTCTCCAAATAAAGTTTCGAATCGATTTCAATATAACTTGGCGGTGTCTGTAATTTTTTCATACTATATACTTAGTCGTTGTATTCATATATTTATTATCCGATTATAATTTCGAATCAATTTGAATTCGAGTATGTGAGTTGTGACTGAAAATTATCACATTTTCAAATTGACAATTTGCCATAGTCGTTGTTTTAATATATTTGGTCACTAATTATAGTGTCAAGTCGATTTCAAGATAAATTTATGGTTTTTATCACTTGGAATGGCTCGCCGGGACCTCTCTGTCTGACTGACGTATTCACTCGCAGCAATATTTTGTTTTCAACACCCGACAACTGGGATTCAGGACAGATTTTTTGCAGGTCATCCTATACCACTGTGTTCCTGATAAAATACTCTTTATTTCACTTCAATCAATCAATCAGACCGGTGCAAATAACGCTTTTTTGTCACTTACGATGTTTCACGAAATATCTCACCGAGTTCGACGCCTTTCCCAATAGAAAGCTGATTCTGCTGCCGCAGCGTATCGTGTTTCGAACAAGATGTTAACATAATTCTTTCTGTTCGAATCAGTTGTAATTCGGGTCTCGAACAATTCACCTTTTTTTATGTACTTTCGTAATGAAATAATTTTTTTTAAAAGCATCTAAGCTCTCCGAGAACTCATTTGGCGCATTCGACTGTAGGATATCCGGAACACCGCGGACGTGAAGTTTTCGTTTCAACGATTGACTGGATATTTCGAACATTGGTGATTCGTTGATTGGAGGTGTTTCATTGGCAGCTCTTCGAAAATTATTGTGCGGCTATACCGATATACATGAACTCACTGCAGAAGATATAGCTTTGAAAACCTTTTTAGCAGGGTTAAGAGAACCCCTAGGTTCAATAGTACGTTGTATGAAACCAACAAATTCAAATGAAGCCCTACAATCTGTGATCATATTTTCTGGATTTCTTTAATGAAAATAACATCAGAACTCCACAAATTAAAAGACAATCTATGCCACAGCAACGATTTAATAACGTACAGAGTATTCCTTTCAATTTTCACACAAATAACAATCAATTCAGACAAAGAACATTCCCATCCCAATAAAAATCCAACAAAGAACAAATATTCAACCACAGCAATATTTCTCGAACGCCCAAGTTTTCAATTCCAAGGCAAATCCCATCAACCTCATATCAACATCAGAATCAATCATGAGTGTCTCAACAAGAAATACCAATAATCATTTCAAACCTCAAAGAACATTCGTTTCAGAAGAACTTTTCAATACTGAAATTGATCAGGATATTGTTAATAATTATAAGGGGGGTCAATTTGCCAATCAGTCGGAAATAAATCGATACTGTTATGAAAATAACTAATATTTTAAGGAAATTCAAGATTCACAAGATGTTGATCTAAATGTTGAAAACCATGATGAAAATTTTATAGAAATCCCCCAGGACCACCAAAAAACATATAACTGAAAATAATTTCATATAATAATACCAAGCGAACTATCCTACATTGTATTTCCCGAAATCAATGCCAAAATTCTTATCGATTCCCGGATATTAAACAGTAGACGACAAATACCCATTACCTAACGTAACTAATTTGTTAGATAAACTTGGTAGGTGCCTATACTTCTCTACGCTGACTTAGCGAGCGGTTTCCATCAAATTGAAATGGAGGAGGAAAATATAGAAAAGACAGCATTCAATACCGAAAATGGACACTACGAGTTTCTTCGTATGCCATCAAAAATGCTCCTGCTACCTTCCAAAGAGTGATGGATAACATCTTCAGAGGAATCCAAAACGAACACTGTCTTGTCTATCTAGACGACATTATTATATTCTTCACATTGCTTCAAGAACACATTGAAGGTCTGAAAAATGTATTTCAGAGGCTCAGGGACTAAAATTTCAAAATCCAGGTTAGACACCCCAAGGAGTAAAACCCAACCCAGACAAAATTAGAGCGATTAAACAATTTCCATATTATATTCATCAATAATTTCGCAAAAATAACCAAACCTCTGACCAAATGTCTCAAAAAGGTGCAAAAATTGTTCATGACCAGGAATTTGTAACGTGTTTGAAAACTTGCAAAAACTTACTCATAAACGAACCAGTACTTCAATACCCGGACTTCTCGAAACCATTTAACCTCACTACAGATGCAAGTAATTGGGCCAATTGGACCAATTGGGCGAGATTTGCCCATTGCCTACGCATCTCGCACTCTCAATGATTCCGAACGAAATTATTCAGTCATAGAGAAAGAGCTTTTGGCTATTGTTTGGGCCACCAAGTATTTTCGGCCCTATATTTTTGGCAGACCCTACCACCAGAAAGCACCGAAAAGACCAGAAATGAAGTAGACAACATTTCGACCCAAGTTTAACCAGACCCTGAACTCCGAAACACTGAACCCCCCGATGACGTAGAACAACCCCCAAACAACATAAATATTGAACTCGATGACCCAGAGGACCATAATGAAAATATAAATAACAGTGATCAAACCGTTCATTCTAACGCCGAACAGAACCCGACTTTTGAAATACCCATAATAGAAAAGGCGGTAAATTATGGAATGAATCAAATAATAATCAGCTCAGTATTACATTTTTCTAGTAGACCGAAAATTAAAATTCTTTTCGGAAAAAAAGAAGCGAATTCACTTTCAACTTTCAAAACACAACTTCGAGAGAGAGGTGATCGACTTTGTTAAAACCTATATACATGCTGGATTTCAATATTACCTATATTTTGATGATCCTGACCTTCATGAACAATTCACAAGAGTCCTCCAACTCTTCTTAAAAAACTCTCCCTTAAAACTTGAGAAAGGCACTAAAAAACTCACTGTTATAACCGACAAAGATTACCTGCGTGAAATCATCCAAAATTACCATGAAGAAAAAACAAGCCACCGACGACTAGACGAAACTCTTCAACGTATCAAGGAAAGGTATTATTGGACATTCATTAAAAATGCGATACAAACATTCACAAACGAATGCAAAATATGCCAGCAAAGCTAATACGAACGACACCCTGTAAAAATTAAAATGAATGTCACCCTTACTTTCACCGAACCGTTTGAAATCATACATATGGATACTTTTATATTGGAACAGAAATAGTAGATCACCTTATTGGATTTTTTTACACCTCGATGTCCCTGAACAAATTGTTGTTGACAACGGAACAGAATCCACCACGTGATATCAGAACTACTCGGTCTTCTCTAAATTATATATTTTTGTTCCCCGAATCAACCCCAATCGAACAGAACTATTGAAAGATTCCACTCAACTCTCAACATGTTCGATTGCTCAATACCAGAAGTTTTCTGACAACACCTATTAAAATTAAAATGGTGTATGCGATACTTGCCTATAACCAGTAATGACCCATTCAATCTAGAAATCGAACAAATTCTCATAAACGATTACATTAATGACCACAAAGAACGATCGAAATTGATCTATTCGGAAATTAATAAGAAACTTATTGAAGAAATACAAAAACGAATTGAAAATATCAATAAATCACGGCACGATCCAGAAAAATTTCAACAAGGTCAATCGGCCTTCAAAAAGATTCGCATAAAGCCTAGTATCGACAGTGCGAGGCAGCTCGCTGCGAATGCCTCGTGGCGAATGCTCGGCTTTGCCTCGGACTGTGGATACCGGGGCTGCTCGCTATGAGGCGTTCGCGTCTCGCAATGTGAGGCGAATTCAAACTGCGAATGCCTCGTCGCGAATGCTCGGCTTTGCCTCGGACTGTGGATACCGGGGTTGCTCGCTTCACATTGCGAGACGCGAACGGCTCTTAGCGAGCAACCCCGGTATCCACAGTCCGAGGCAAAGCCGAGCATTCGCCACGAGGCATTCGCAGCGAGCTGCCTCGCACTGTCGATACAAGGCTTAAGACGAAAGACAGCAAATAAATTCGAAAAATCAACAACAAATTAACCTCAGTAAATCCTAAATAGAAAACGGTATCCATGAACGACCAACAGAAAGTCCATATGCCATGGACAATCTAAAACGTCCACTCATAATGACTTGTCTGAAGTTCTTTTAAGGCCGGTATCGACAGTGCTCGCCGCGAATGCCTTGTGGCGAATGCTCGGCTTTGCCTCGGACTGTGGATACCGGGGTTGCTCGCCTCACATTGCGCGACGCGAACGCCTCATAGCGAGCAACCCCGGTATCCACAGTCCGAGGCAAAGCCGAGCATTCGCCACGAGGCATTCGCAGCGAGCAGCCTCGCACTGTCGATACCGGCCTTTAAACTTATTCATTACTACGATCTCAAAAACATAAATTCGGAAGAGAACCTATTGAATAATGAGTGTAGTGAATTTATCTTTCTGATAAACAGAAATTCGTTGTATCTGAATGATTTCTCAAGTTTGTGAAAATTATGACCTTTATAAAAAATAAAATAGAAAATAAACTAACAGAACTTCTACCACAACCAAATAGAATCAAACGCGGTCTGATCAATGTTTGGGATCAGTTTTCAAGGCTATTTCTGGCAATTTAGATGCAAATGATGGCGAGCGATACGAAAAAATGATCAAACAATTGAAGTCTATTGAAGTAATCAATAAATTCAACAATACTTTTCGAAAGGTAATCCACAATGAAAAACTCATTGAGTTCAAAATAAACCAAATTGCAAAAATTGTGCAGGGTCAAGTTTATCGAGAGAATTCAATTTATATCAAGAATACTTTTACTGAAGTCATTAGCCTATATGAAATGGTTTTCTCTACCTCAGGATATTGAGAACTCGGTTTGATGCACCCCAGTATTATAAAGACAGAGGACTTTTTCAATGAACTCTAATCAAATAAATTCAATCAGAACCAATTTCCTCTAGAAATTACCCCAGAAAATGTACCTTTACTGGAGAAATTCGTGAAAATCAAAAGTTATTCATTTAATAACAGAATAATATACAGGGTGTAACATGAGTACGTGAAAATGTTCAAGTGAAGTATTCCTGAGACAATTTTAAGACGAAAAGTCAATATGAACTTGTGTCCGAAAATGCTTCGTTTCGGAGATAAAAAATAATGAAATTGAATTTTATTCGTTCGCTTTTTGAAAATAACTCTTGCAAAAAATGAGTCATTTGCACGAAATTCGGTACCTGGGTTTTTTTTTGAAGTGGGAAATCAAAACTTCGTATTAATTTTCATGTAACATCTAGAGGGCGCTGCGTACGCTGTCATTATTTATTTCAAATTGCCCTAACTTTTTTGACAGTAAGCTTTTGGTACTTTTCATGAAAAAACCTAATTCCCACAACTTTCCCAAGTGAAAAAGGTACACCTCCTCAACAACGCTGGAGGTGATCGTTTTCGAGATATTTACAATTTTCTATATCGATGCATGTTACTTTATAACCAAATTTGATTTCAATATTTGTTGTCACTCTCTGAGTAGGCTATGAAAGTTTGTTTATAAAAATAGAAATTCGCTGTCACATTTTTAACTATTAATTGACAAATTCACAGTTCGGAGTTTATAAAGTGATTTTTTGGTACCATTCGGACTTTACGAATGCGGAAATGGCTGATATGGTTTTTGCTGACGGAAAGTCAAGCGAGGCCAGACGCATCTATCAGGAAAGGTATCCTCAACGCGTGACTCCTTGTGCAGCGACATTTGCGAATCTTTTCCGGCCACTTTCCGAATGTGGAAGCTTTGAAACAAATTCTGCAGTAGGACGGCCACGGACTACAAGAACTGTAGAATTAGAGGAGGCGGTTCTCGAAGGAATCAGTGAACATCCAAAGACAAGTACAAGAAAAATGATGACTGTCATCATCGGAATAATAGTCGAAATGAGTGAGCCTCTGAAGGAGCTAGCTAGGAAAAAATTCCAAAGAACGACGGCCTTCAAACGCGGAGAAAATTTGTAATACTGAAAACCTTGGTCGCGGAAGCCTTAACCATTTTGTCATAATTGGGGATTATTTAACTGAGCACTAGTTTTTCCCCTTTCGTTTGAATGGAAATGCTTACCTACATTTTTTGGAACACGAGCATCCCCAACTAATGGAAGATGTCTCCATTGATATCCGATGCACGATGGAGCTCCTGCTCATTCAAGGTGTGATAGCAAGAAATTTTTCAGATGTAGCATATCCCGTACGATGGATAGGAAGAGGAGGCATTGCGCATTGGCCCCCGAGGTCACCAGACGTCAATCCCCTCGATTTTTTTTTCTAGGGACACCTAAAATCACTCTTTGCTAGCCCCATTGAAAACGAGAAAATGTTGAGGGATCGCATCATAGCTTGCTGTGAAACGATAAGAAACACTCCGGGCATTTTCTAACGGGTGCGAAATTCTTTGATGAGGAGAGCCGAAGCTTGTATTACTGTTGAAGGTTGTCACTTCGAACAGTTGCTGTAATCGTTGTTTCGTTCATTTTTTATGTTTATTCTCCTAATAAACAACATGGTACTTCTCCGAATTGTTTTTTTTGCAAACTCCGAAATGTAGCACTTACTAATTGGATAATTAAAGCTGGCAATCTTTTAAATTTGGATTGAATAAGCAGTTCGATAATGCTCGGTTTAGAATGAGTCTGTACGGGTATACTGCGTATGAAGTTTGATGAAAATGACTAAAATTGCAAAAACTTATGACAAAAAACTACCATATTTTGAAAAATTTCAACTATATCTATTTTGGAAACGATTCATTTTTCGTTTAACATTTTATAACAAAGAGTTGTATATTTTGACGAGATCCACCACATACTTAGTTTTTGAAATGTTCTCAGCAACTTTACTTAGCGCCTTAGGAGCTAAGTAATGTGCATCGATATAGAAAATTGTAAATATCTCGAAAACGATCATCTCCAGCGTTGTTGAGGAGGTGTACCTTTTTCACTTGGAAAATGGTTGAGAATAAGGTTTTTTCATGAAAAGTACCAAAAGCTTACTGTCAAAAAAGTTAGGGAAATTCGAAATAAATAATGACAGCGTACGCAGCGACCTCTAGATGTTATATGAAAATGAATACGAAATTATGATTCCTCACGGCAAAAAAACCCTGGGTACCGAATTTCGTGCAAATGACTTATTTTTTGCAAGAGTTATTTTCAAACAGCGAACAAAAAAAAACAATTACAACACCCTGTATCTCCGAAACGAAGCACTTTCGGCCACAAGTTCATATAGACGTTTTTTTTCAAATTGTCTCAGGAAAACGTCACTCGAATATTTTAGCGTACTTATGTTACACCCATATATTGAATATCCCAATAACATTTCCACTCCAATTTGACCTATTCCACATGTATTCTATTCCCGTTCCAGAAAAGGATCATGGTTTTTATATCGAAAAATAAATTTTTGGCAGTAATTAAATTGTATCACGCATATTCGATGACATTTTTACGAAAATCACACCTCATTCTTACCTGTGTGATAGAATGGAACCCCACGAACTTCAAGAAGAAAACCCATGCAAAGTCCAACTGCTGAGCCTGAAAAACACCTCCACTTGTCAACAAACCTACATCTCTCTGAATTACCTTATATTCCGGAGACTCAGAGAATCCAATCAATGGGTAATCATCCCGCCAGAAAACGAGAAAATAAAAATAACCTACTACAACCAAGAAGAAACCGTGACAGTGAAAGGCACAAACCAATTCAAAATACCAGTAGGCTGCCAGACCACTACCAGACTCCAGAATATCAGTAACGAAAAAAACTTCGTTAAACCTGGACAACCAATATTATTTCCAAAAATCGCCGAGAACAGAGACGAATCACCTAAAGAAGACCTCACAATTGGAAAGAAATCGAACTTGATGACTTCCACAATATCAAAAAGATGTTAGTCGGAAACCAACCGAATTTGTCATTCATCAACGTAACACAAATTCCTAGCATATGGACAATCATTCTCTACGGATCTGCAATCGTATCGATTGGGTTCGTTATATATAAGAAAACCCAGTCAAAACATTGTTCATCGAAGAAGATATAAAACAACCAGTCACCATTGGACCTTTCAGAAGTTCAAATCCCTCGTCAACCCTCCGGATTTGAATTTGCAGGAAGAGAAAATATCTCACCGAGTTCGACGCCTTTCCCAATAGAAAGCTGATTCTGCTGCAGCAGCGTATCGTCATTCGAACAAGATGTTAACATAATTCTTTCTGTTCGAATCAATTGTAATTCAGGTCTCGAACAATTCACATGTTTTTATGTACTTTCAAGTCTTGTAATGAAATATTTTTTTCAAAGCACTTGAGCTCTCCGAGAACTTATTTTACGTTTAGTCCAAGCTAGCTATAATGTACCAGGGACTCCTTTGTAGAACTGATAGAGACCACCATTTTTGGTGAACATTATGCTCGTCTATACCGCATAGTTTAGTCAGCACATAGGTACTGTAGCATTACATCTCTCCCAATTTTCTCAGACTTGATTTACATATAACATGAATTTTTCATTCAATCATTATGAAATATAGACTATATCTCAGTCCTGAACAGTGAAGCTTTCTGTTAATGAAATAATTTCATAATAGGTAGGCTCAGTATTACCAAAGATTTGTCTATGAACCAAACCAGTGAAATTTTTCGAAAAAAAAATGTAATTGATGATTACTTATAGCCTGGCCTGGAATTTTTCAGCCAACCCATTTGCAATATATTTATTGGCATATTTAATCAGATATTAAATATATTTCTTCCTTTGAACAAGACGGTGGAGGTCGTTCTATAGCGTGATCTCACACTAGATTAACAATCGGTTAAAATAATCGGTGCTCAGGCTGTGCATTAACTCAAGCGATTGAAAGTATGTGGTGTCTATTCTCGGCACCGATTATTTTCACGGATTGTTAATCAGGTCGTAAAGTACCTGCTCTTGAGGTCTAAAAGTATATCTCATGGCGTTTGCAATGTAAGCGCAAATATGTTTTTATTTACGACATTACATTAGAAACCAAAATTCATCAGTTTCCTCTTGAAGACCTAAGCATAGATAGACAGACATCGGAAAACTACTTTGTTTTATACTATGTAGTGAATTACCATTATTTTCGATGTGGTTCGGACTGGTAGAGATGGAGTATTCAAATCTTTTGAAACCGAGTATGGAACCTATTTTGAAAAACTTGATATTCCGGAATAAAATAATATAGCTTGATCTAACTGAAATGAATGGAAAAAATAGAACATCAATAGGAAATATTGGAAAACAAACTAAAATGAAACCGAGAAAACTATTGATTGAAATACTGAAAATTAGATAAGTGGGTAAAAAATTATTCACAGGAGTGAAAAATTCCAGGAGATTACAAACGAAACAGAAAACAAAGCTGTAAACTTAAAAAAAACAGTAAGAATGTGCTGAAACAGTTAATATTGGGATAAAAAAATATATTTTTATCAGCAGAAGACTATCGCGGACCGAAATGTCGTTGATTTCTGAACTGAAACTTCGTTTTCAATCCATGATTGATTTTTCGTATTCCAATTTTGAATTCGACTAATAATATTATTTTGATTCTCATAACAATTTTTTTTTAATTTTCGGATTCTTGGAACTGTTTCTCACTGACATTTTCCTTACCATTCATCAAATATACATTTTTGGAGCATTTCACGATTTATTTTATTATTCTATTTTTCCACGACGATTTTTTCTTTTCACTCTCAAATATTGTTTTCTAAACGCTTTTTCCATTCTTGGTGGTTTCATCTCCATTCAATTTTTGATAAATTCTCTGGAATCGTTCTAATTATTTCAAAATTGTTTCATTAACCTCATTGATTATTTTTAATTCACTTGTAATCTTTTTATCAAGAGCTTCATTTCATTTTGGGAGATGAGTTTTTCATAACAGAGTTCAAGAAAGTTTGATAGTTTAAATTAGAAAATGAAGTTTCTTATCACTACCACTCAATAATTCAATACCTCCATGTGGAAATTAGTCAGATGAGTAATGCGTCTGCCTTCTATTCGTAAGATAGATGTTTCGGAACGAAATCTACCTATATAATTTTTTTGGTAGCGTGTTCACATCTGACATTCAAAGAACCGTGTGTTCCAAAGTTACCATGGCAAACAGAGAAACAAGTTGTATGAAACATATTACAAATTGTTTTTGCTCATTCCCTCGACAACGAGGGATATACTGATGTCACATCACGAATCCAACCATTTTGGTTTATATTCATTTTTGAAGTAAAAATACATGATTACTTTAAAGCATTCCAATAGTGGAAAAATAGCGTGAAGTTTTCTCTGAGCATGGAAACTTCAGGTTGTTTTTCTATTATTGAAATGCTTTGAAGTAATCATTTATTGTTACTTCAAAAATAATTATAATGGTCTTCTACTCTATTTCGAGCACTCCAGCAGCGCCGCCTCTTAAAACCTCAATATCCAGTTATTCAAATATATACTAATACTGGGATGAGTACATGATTATTTATTATGTTCATTGTTGAAAAAAGGATTAAGGAATTCGAATTGTAACCTCTATATTTAATTCAGGAAAGTAGCGAATTTTTAGTAGATAGGCATGAAAAAAATTATTCGATAACCAATGAGTAGTGTTTCTTCAGTTATTGTGAAAACACGAGCTGGAAAAAGTCGACTTCCTTTCGAATGATCGAAACAGTATCATTCTTCCTATGCACAAGGTACTGCAGATATTCTGTATGTAATGTTTGCCTACCAAATAAACCGATTCCCGCAAAGAGAATACTAACCACAATCGGAATCTCAGATTCGTTCAAAAACAAGGCGGCCTTGCATTTTAATGTTTTCTCGGAAAATTATGTATTCGTATCGGATTCGTACGAATGCGTTCTAGGAAAACGATGTGAATCAAGACCATAAAAATTTTAATTTTCTTGACTTTCGAGTGCCAGTGTTATAGTTCGAAATCCAGAATGACAAACTGGTTAATGATGTAAGCAATATATGGAATTGTGCAGTGGCTGCTATTCTTTCGAAAAAAGTGATTCATAACACGAAAAATACAGACAAAATGCAATGATGAGTCATCCCATTGCTGAATTTCTTCTGGAAATGCTTCTTTCAAATTTTCACAGAGGAGCTAGTTTGTATTGATATCAAGCGGGCGACCGTCAAGTAAACGTTAGATTTCAAAACGTTACAGAAAAATTTGTCAATGAAAGTCTTCACCTTGTCACTTGATTGTTATCCTTCGGAACGCCTCGAAAAATTGTTACTAGTTTGGAACAGTTTTAGTGCCTGCAATCTCAGTTGAATTCTTTTCTAAAGACTTCTTTTCTAGACACTGACTGGTAACAGCTTAGCGTTGAATTCCTTCGTTCATTTTCCTGTCTTGAATAGGCGAGTCTTTCTTATACTACTTTCAATTTACAATTTCTCAAGCGTTTATCATCCATTTCAATAGATATTTCGGATATAAAATACAATTTATAGCATTTTCTGTCCATTTTCCGTATCCTCCAGTAAACCCGGACTATCAACTTCAACCACTGTATCGTGTTTTTTTTTTTTAATATCTACTTCCAGGTCGAACTTCACGAGCCGGAGAAAGACTTCAAAGTGATAAGCGATATGATGGAAGAATAATCACCATCAAATCTGGATACATTACTCATCCAAATGTTGCGTCTGCTTTACAAAATTATACTTTCATCTGATTACATAAATAGCTATTTCATTCGTTAGCAATTACATTAGCATTAAGAAACAAAAATGAACTGAAACTCCGACCATCCCAAAAAAATTTTGAAACTTGGCTACACTATCAAAACAAATGAACTTTCAAATAAATTGCATAACGTGATATCGATGGCACTAGACATGTGCAATCCAAGAAATTTCTAACAAAGCTCCAAACTTGCATTGAAGAATAGTGAAGGATATAAGAATATTATTAATAATCTACTATTCTGAGGTCTCTCGTCCACTGGGAACGGAATGCTGCGAACTGCGAAGCAACGAATTCGTGCAACACCGTTGGTTCGAAATCGTGCGATGCGCATCGCCCATTGCCAGTATCCGTCCGGATTAGAAACGGGTTATTTGATTATTTCGATGGAAAACTTTTCACTTTGGAATTATCTCTAATAATTCATCGTCTTATTAGGCACAGGGGATATCGACGAAGGCGGGAAATGTGGGTGAATCCCATTTATGCAAAAAGTTACTTGTTGCACATGTAACAGTTACTTATCCGTTGGTCCCATAGATACTTCCTTTCTGGGACAAGCAAAATCACACAGTCCACTTGAGTATCCATTTGTGTATATTTATTCGCATTAGATCGCAATCGAATCCCACCAGAACGATCGGTTCGCCTTCGCACCTAATTGGACAAAAACTGACGAACGATACGGACAAAATGGACGCGGTCCCCTACCGACTGATGTGTTTGGATCGCTTGTGCGTTGTTGTGCGAATTCTGACGAATTTATTTCGCAACTTATCGCAGCTTTCTTCCCCCAGTGGACGAGAGGCCAGACTATTCCTCTTGTACTGTCAAACCGTGAAGAACAAGCACTCAAAAAACTCACTCAGGACCCAGACCCATATTCAACATTATTACTAGTACAGGGTGGATTGCACACTTTCTACACAAAGGATGTACAGGACGAAATAAAATTTTATGAACTTCGAGAATATAACGTTTGGGATTCAATCTCTACAATTATCAGCTACCACTGTCATTTGGAACGATTTCTATTTGAATTTGCTACCTCAAAGACATCCTGAATGTACGAAACGAATTTGAACTTTTCATCTATTCTTTGTTCAGTGATTCCATAGTTAATGATTTATTTTAGCTTGATATTATAGTATCAGAATAGGACACCAGAATGAAAAACCACTAATAGGACCTCGTATTTCTAATTTTCACTCAGCTCAGAGTTGTTCTGAACAAGCCATGATTGATTTGGTGGACATCCAATTTCTCAAACAAAATAATATTATTTATTCCATTGAAGTCCGTCTCTTGCAACAGTTATATGAAAAATATTTTACGATTGAATTAAAGCATGAACATGTGTTGAAGGTATTATAGAAATTCATTCAATACTTGAAGTAGAACCTGAAACCTTTACCTTCATTTGCAGCAAAAAACCTATTTATTTTAACAGGTTCACCGTTATATTAGGCACCTACAACTAGGTTATATAATCTTTGAAAATAAAGCTATATTAACTAATGCATATTAGTTAGGTTTGAAGTTTGATACAATTTGTTGTGTTAGTCATTGTTAGAGTTGGGTTGAAGTTTTTTACTAGTGAAATATAATATATTTTCTACTGGATTATGAATTGTGGTAACAGCGAAACAATTCTAGGTATGAACATAAAGAACTGAACACTTCCATTTTTGTTTTTGTAATGTAAACGGTAGATATGAGGTCGAATCAAAATGAGAGCTTGTTTGTTCGGTATCGACTACAGGAATAGATAACGCGTCTACATTGGACCAAAATCAAGATAATCTATTTTTATTTTGGCTTAGTATACATGGCATGAGGCGGCGAAGTTTCATCTAGTGCCTAACATTTTTTTGTTTGATATCGGTCTGGGTTACCTTGTATGGCATATCGAAATCTCTGAATATGGAAACTTCTATAGAAGGTTCAGTCATTTCAATATCCAAGGCCAAGCCTCCATATCATTCTAGATAAATTCAACCAATCATATCATTTTTATTCTCATAACAATTTTTTTTCAATATTCTATTTTTTTATCTTTGGTATATTGTTCAATTTTTCGGAATCATGGAATTCTTTTTCACTGACATTTTCCTTATCATTCAACAAATATACATTTCTGGAGAATTTATTTGATATATTTTCCGTTTGCAACTCGATTGGTTTTATTGTTTGGAATCTTCTGGATTGTTTCAGGATTCTTTTTTAATTTTCTATTTTTCCTCATCTATGTTTTCTTTTCACTCTCCAAAATTGTTTTCTCAACGCTTTTTCCATTCTTGGCGGTTTCATCTCCATTCAATTTTCTATAAATTTTCTGAAATCTTTCCGAATATTTCAGAGTTTTTTTCATTTATTTCATGGATTTCTTTTTAATTCACTTGTATTCTTTTCATCAAGCACTTTCATTTCATTCTGGGAGATCAGTTTTTCATAACAAAGTTTTATAGTTCAGTTTAGATAATGAAGTTTCTCAATAATTCAATACATTCATGTGGAAATGAGTCCGATAAGTAATGCGTCTGCATTCTATTCGAAAGGTAGATGTTTGGAAACGAAACGTAGATGTTACGAAACGTAGATGTTACGAAACGAAATCTATTCTAAAGTTGCCACGCTAAATCGAGAAACAAGAAGTATGAGACAGATTACAAATTCATTTTTGTTTTCCTGATTTCCTTGACAACGAGAGGTTTACTGATATCACATCACGAATCCAACCGATTCGTTTTCGAAGTAATAATACATAATTACTTCAAATCATTCAAATAATAGTAAAATAGCGTGAAGTTTTCTTCGTGAACGGAAACTTCAGACTATTTTTCCTTCCATTATTGGAATGCTTTGAAGTGATTCAAAAAACTCATCCAGACCCATATTCAAGACTATCACTAGTACAGGGTGAATTCCACACTGTCTATACAAAGGGTACACAGGAATAAATGAAATCGTATGAAGTTCGAGAATATAACGTTTGGAATTTAATCTCTACCGTGGAATTTGGAACGATTTCTATTTGAATATGCTATGTCGATGACATCCTGAATGTACGAAACTTATTTGAACTTTTCATTTCTTCTTTCTTCAGTTATTCCATAATTCATGATTTATTTCGACTTGATATTATAGTATCAGACTAGGACAGCAGAATGAAATAATCACTAATAAGTTGAAGTTTTTCACGAGTGAAATATTATATATTTTCAACTTGCTTATGAATTATTGTAACAGCAAAACAATTCCAGGTATGAACTTAAAGAACTGAACACTTACATTTTTGGTTTTTTGAATGTAAACGGTATATATGAAGTCGAATCAAAATGTATATGAGCTTGTTTGTCCGGTATCGACTACAGTAATGGATAACGCATCTGTATTGAACTAAAATCAAAAGGATCTATTTTGATTTCCGTTTAATATCTATGGCAAGATGCGGCGAGGTTTCCATCTAGTACCTAATTTCAATTTTTTTGTTGGATATCGGTATGGGTTACCTTGTATAGCATATAACAACTGAATATCACCACCTTTCGAAAAAGAGCCTAAAAGGACAACAATCAGAGTGGGCACTTGTTGAAACAGTTGCAATTCAAAAACGTTATTCAGGCAGTGCAATCGCGCTTCTTAGAATCGTTGCACACTTTATATAGAAAAGTGGAAGCTTCAATAGAGAAAGAACAGAAAATAGGATCTTAAATACCAGAAAAATTCATACCCAATAAAGATCAATTAGTATTGATCATTCTGCCAGGCCAGTCTGGGGACATGAAGTTGGAGAGAACGGTCAAATTTGATTAAATTCTTCTTGATATCAAAATCTCTGAATATGGAAATAGTAGGTTTAGACATCTCAATTTCCAGGGCCAAGTCTAGACATCATTCAATTGAAATTTTACGGACCTTTCCAGTCTCATGAGACTGGCCTAAACAGATTGTTCGAAAGATGATTTGATTTAACGCCAGTCTTCAAGTATGCCCACTGACTATGTCAAATGTTTTTACATTTTCCTCGCAGGAGGAATGGGCGAATTCGGTTTGCTTTTGTAATACCTCGTCCATTGGCAGATGGCGCAATAACTTCGTTGTTCGCATCAGCTTTGGTCGGGGCTTGATACTCTGAAGGATTTTGATTTTTAATTATGGGAAGTCATCGACTTTATGTTGATGATGGCACTGCCTTGCACTGACGAGTGGCCAAATAGCCCGAAACCGGTCTGCAAGTGTGTCCGTCCCTATAATTGAAAATCAATTCCTTCTTTTGTATCGAGGAAAGCAAATGCAGGATTTACTTCTGTGAAGAAATCTGCACTGGCATCGGTCGGATATAATTCAATGCCCTTCGTGGTATTAGCCAGGGGAGTAGTTGTTTTCTGACAGGTGCCAGCCGAAACCTACTGTTTAGGTAGGTAATTTGAGACTGGCCTGAACAGATTGTTTGAAAGATGATTTGATATCACTGAAAAGTGAGAAATAGTGAAAAATGTTATTCGCTCCTCATTTAAAGAGCTAATTTGAAAATAAAAACTTGAAATAAACTCTATTGAAAAAATCTTCAGTTTAGGAGTGAGTTTTCAGTATTTTGATATCAGAAAAGATATTGTTCTCTTCGAACAACAACTGACGTGAAGATTGTACACCCAATGTTCACAAGAGTCGTTTGAGATTTGTGATAGATTCAATGATTCCATCAGCTTGTTTTTCCGAAATTTGAATGCAAGATGTCTAATCAATGTTTACATTTGAATTTCGTTTAATTTATTTTTCATTGGTTTCGCCAAATGTTTTTGCCATACTTCGCGATTTCGAATTTAAGCAGAACGAGGAAGCAGTGTGATTTCATCCAGGGCCCAACAATTTGAGAATATAGTTATTTGTTCTGAAACCATAGATGTCTGATTTATAGCGTGAATCTCTCAAAACAATTTCGCAAAGGATTTTGTCGCAATGTTCACAAGTCATATCGACAAACCCACTTTCACTATTTCATTTTTCGGGTTGTCTAGGTATCGTTATGATATAAAAAAAAGTTCAATGAGCAAGTTTTGATAAAAATCTTTCTCCGAAAACTCAAGAGTTCACAAGAACATTTGATAAATATGGGTCGAAGATTAGATATAAGTGAGAGGGGAAACAGTTGCGAAATTAAAACATGAAGAGTAGAAATTGATGAAAAAAATGAAAAATTGCAGAAAATTTCGAATTCTACATCAAAAATTCAATGGATCACCTTGCTCATCCGCAGATATCTCATGGATTATACAGAATTAGGATGAATCAAATGAGGAAAAGTTAGTGAGAGTAGCTTGTAGGAGAGTTGAGGCAACGGTTTCACGTCGCAGCATTTACTTCTGGGTGGGCTGTTGTAAAAGCGTGATGGGCAATTGTTATTGAAGTTGGTGGCAAAATCTGAAAAAAGAACGAGAAGCTCGACCAACGTGATGATTGCAATGTATGACAAGAGTTTTTCTTGTCGGCCCGGTCGCGACCGCTCCAAATAAATATACGAACACTCAGGAATGTGCCTTTCTTCTCCCCACGCCGAACCAGCTCCATTGCCGGAAAGGTTGGTTGAATTTGGGACATGTTACCCGAGATCTGGTTGGAATACTATCAACAACTTAGGATGCGGTAGTTTGGACAAGAATACGAAATGTGATCGGTTACTGTTCTCAACCTGAAATAATGCCCCTTGGCAATAAAAAAATCGAAGACCAGACTCACAGCGTATAATCTTATTATAAATTAAATGGTGGTGAAATGCCCAAAATAAGTGAGTATGGAATCAGTTCAGTGTTCCCTGTGAAAGATGCAATTTTCACTTGGTAACTGGGGGATCCTTATTGGTTTGGTGTGTTTTCACGGAAGAGTACAGCTCAAAGACCATCATGTATCTGCATTACTGGATCCATGAGAACCACACCAATAACACCCTCTTACTTGTCAGAGATAATAATAATACACGTCTTTATTATCATATCCATATATGAATACAAAAAAATACAAATAGAATTGAAATAATCGTAAGGACATAATTGAAGGCAAATTTCAGTCTTTGCAGTGAGTTGAGTGACTGCTAAACTGTTCTTCCACTTAAGCTAAAAAAAATCTCTGTGTGAGTTGACATAGGGAACGTACATAAAAACCAGTAACAGACTCGACAGACTTACAAGAGTAAAGACTAGCGACGAACAGTAAGTAGCATTCAGAAGGACATGAAGAATTATCTTGTGTGTAGATAAATATATGGATATAAAAACTGAATATGATGTATCAAATTTATCATTGGGTTAGAAGTGAACATGCTTTGAATTCCTCTTTGAATAGAGACGGCAACAAATTTTTGATATCTCTAGGAATTGTGTTGTACAGTTTGGAGCGCCTGTAAAATTCGGTTCTGAAGATAGGTGGTGTTGAGAATCCGAGTCCGTTCGAAATGTAACTCTTTCATGAAAATAAAAAATAAACCTGCACAGGAGAATCTTGTGATACCTTACCTTAAGCAAGAATTATTAACCTTTTGAAGTTTTCCTTTAAACAATTCTGTCAAATTTTGCCCATAGACGGTGTGATAGCACTAAGCTTTCGCATAATATTTTCTTCATTACCATAAACAAGTTTGAGGGCGACTTATACTCGTTGAATGAGTTTATAAGTATGTTTCTCAAACCTCATGTCGGAATCAAACAATACTCCAAGGCTCCTAGCTTCATCGAGAACTTCAAGAATATCTTTTTTTATGTAAATATCAACCGAGTTTAAGATTTCACTTCTATTTATTATCGACCCGAATATGATCACCTCATATTCACTTGCATTTATGAAAAGCGATTGCGCAGAAGCTAGTTCGATAAAGTTTTCAATATCAGATCAGTTGCTCTGAGTATATAATTACTAACGTTCGAAAGTGCAGTTGTGCAACTATGAGCTTTTCTGAAACCAGATTGTAAATCAGGCACCAACGAATTTTTTTCAAAATGTTCTCTCAGCTGCCATTCCATTGCTTTTTCTGAAATATTCGATAATATTGGGATTATTTTTTTTCGGCAGAGGTTTGACACGTGCACTTTTCCACAAGGATAGAAAGATACTTTCAGTCAGAAAAAAAATTATTATGAGGGCAATATATGTGACTATATGAGAATATCGCAAATAGCTTTATATACAAATATATCATTCATACTCTGAAATATAAAATCAGAATCATTTTTTCTGTGGTTTCAGTAGTAGTCTAGGCTTCTATCAGAAGGTTTGGAGAGCGGAATGGAATTGACAAAGAAATTATTGATATTCTCGGGATCTTTAAAGTGCACAGGGATATCTGATGATTTTTCTATAATAATAATAATGTTTATTTACTATTCGTTAGAGTACAGAGTTCAAAAGTTCATCTCAAATTTAAACTAAAGTAAACAAATATGAAACCCATAAAAACTCGAAGTTGTGCATAACAACTGATTCAATTTTGATGAATTCCAAATTTTCTCTTGCTGCGATATTCAATCATGACTGTATAAAGCTGTGAGCGTGCATTCGATTTATTTTTCCTATTTTCTGTCGAAGTTTTTTCTCTCAATTTTATCATTTTTGTAGGGTGTCAGTTATCCAAGGGGCTCTTGGTTTCGTTACTCTCGATGTTATGTAAGGTGCGTGCCTATCAAAGATGAAATGCAATTGATTGGGAAATTATTTTTTCAATGGCTGAACATTGATCATAGATTATGAAGAACAGTGTGCTGAGTAAACCAACTTGAAACAGATCATAGTTAATCAGTCAATCATCTTAGGACCCTCTTTCTCACCTCTCACTTTCAAAGTATATATTACGAGCATATGATCTGATATACCATTGTTATGTACCACCCTCTTTTATAATATAGATTATTATTCTTGAAGAACAACCAAATCTAACAGAGTAGCTGTATCTCAAAAAATTCTTGTTGAGCTTTCAACTATTTGTTAAACTGAATGATTCAAGAATGGTCATGAATTTTTGCACTTTTGAACATTCGTATTCCAACAAATCATTATTGAAATAATAATACTGCGTAGTATACAATCTACCTTGGTGTAGATTGAAATCAGGGCATTTTCAATTTCAACATTTATATCCTGCAGAGGAGACCAATTATAACCCCGATTGCCCAATTCTATTTTTTAATTGTTGTTTCCATTTTTAGTTGCTCGAATGATTTGCCCTAACTCATCACCAAATCCCCTTTTAAAGTGTTACGTACGAAATTGCAAAGACCAGCACCTCTACTTTTTCTGTCTGCCTCGAATATTGCAAAACCATTCAGATACAATATATCAGTTTTTATATCCTGGTGACGCCATGTCTCCGAAATCATGAATATATCAAAATTATGATCAACCTATTCTATTAGGCCTCTCGTCATTGGGAGCGGAAAGCTGCGAACTGCGAAACAACGAATTCGTGCGAACGCCGTTCGTTCGAAATCCTCTCAGAGTGACAAAAGACAATAGAGCCTTTTTCATCCATATATTGAAGGCAGCATAACTTTCAGTATCACTATTTTGATTCGGAAGAAATTCCAAAAAACGACAGCCTTCAAACCCGAACCAAAGTAGTGCTACTCAAAACCTCGGCCGCAAAAACCTCAACCATTTTGTCAGCATAACTTTGTTTGTTTACATAATTTGTTTGTTTTCGGGCCTCAAAACCCGTGTTATGTCCAGATCCAATTGAGCAATTTCGTGAATATGAATGCCAGCTCATAGGTGTTTTCCGGCGTCCCTGTATTCAAAACATATTCCTCTCTCCATCTCTCACATTAATTGGCTGGCTGTAACTGACAGAGAAGACAGGCGAATACGTTTTGAATACATGAGCACCAGAATACTCCTCATCTCATTCGGATCAATTCGTAATTCATCACTCTCAGTTTGTAATGTTTGTCGGCTTGGTTCCTGTTTTTTCACATATTGTTGTGTTTATTTTGTGATATTGAGAATAATCAGAATCACTTCTTTTCTACAAAAAATAAGACTTCAAGCATGAGGGTAATTGGTGATATCTGGAATTGTTAAAATTTATGAGGTTTGTGGACTCAAGAAGTCTCCGGGACTGTCGTTCCAAAACACATTCGGTTTCAACCATAATCGTCACTAGGATTTTCTTATTTTTGTGGTTCAATATGTTGATGAGGATCCAAACTCCCAGGTTTCCTCGAATATATAAAAAATGGTCAATGAATATAAGTCTATCCGCAAAGTTATTACCATCTAATCTCTTGGGCATTTCAGATAGTGGAGTGATAAACACCAGACGTTGAACTTTTTCATGCCCCTAGCCACACTAAACGAATCATACTAATTGAATGTTTTCCACAGAATTCCATCCGATGTGGTTGTTGCAAAAACTTGGTGTAATGCACTCATGATAAACAGGAACAACTTGAAAGTTATTTTTTCCTCCCATTTCTTGCCTCAATAGTATCTATATACATGATCAATCAACTTCAAGACCAGTTTGTGATCATGAGAAACCGGATGTGTCTATAAGGTATCTACTGATTTAATTTTAGAAAACTTGCATGATTATTCCATCTGTAAAAGGGATGTGTTATTTTCATTATTTTTTGAAAAAAAAATTATAGATTTTTCAATATATTCAATGAATTGAAAACCTTGAAAACTTGACTTCATTTTCAATAATTATTGCTCTTTCTCCAAATGATCCTTGTATATTTTACTTCAGAATGGTAACCTTTGTAATGAGTTTTTGTATGCGTTCCTGTGCTATAAAACTAAATTTCAATTGTTTTCAGCATTGAAATAGGACAAACATTGATGATACTGATGCTAAAGAACAGTCATTTTCAGAACTCACTTCATTTTTTTTGTAGAACTTTTAAAAATCTATTCGACATTTTCAATTCAAGAAGTAGATTTACCAAAAAGCCTTAGGAGAAACGGCTTTCTCCGCAAACAAAAAGGGAATATTTCGATTTTATGAACCACTGTTCTGATTATATACAGAAGCTGACAATTGGAAAGGAAAATATTCCTGTTTTGTACTCAAAAAGAAACATAGGTTTTTTGGACTTTCTCATTTGTGTAGAAAGTCTCAAACAGTTGTATGAAGAGAGGAGTCATAGAAAAAAAAAGCAATTGAAGAAGGTCCTGATATATAAATGGTCCCAAGACCATCTGGAGATCTTTTCAGTTGTGTTAGAGCTAAGGCGAGATACAATAATAATCCAGCAGACCGCCAGTTCGGCAGTAGAATGAAAATAATACTAGTCCACAGTGAAATAAAGGAACTGTGCAAATGTAGTAGCTTTGGACTCGACAAATATTCTACAGTTCATTGTTGGTCAGGAATGAGGGAGATAGTGTCCAAGACAAAAAAAGAGATTGAAAAAAACAGAAGATCATTATTACATTGTACCAAACGTATTGGATTTAACGCTGCGCTGTATGTGGATGATGTGGTGACATAAATAGCTGGGTTCGTTGTGAAGAAAATCAAAAAAAATTTAAATGTTCTCACTGTTTACATTCATTAGAGTATAGTGAAGCTATATCTAGTTTACAGAAAAGAACAATGTATGGTATTACGGTGAAAGCTTCGCAATTTGTCATAAACGTCTGTGAGGAAGGAGAAAAGAGTTTGAGGTTGTTGAAGAATAATTTAACCATGTTTTTGTCGAAATTAGGTAGGTTATTTAAAAAATAGGTTATTTTTTAGGTGATTTTCATTAGGTTTTATTACCGAATATCGCAATGGAATGATACTCATGACAACAACGTTGGCACTATGAGATCGGCCTTTCTAGAAACAAGACATGCTCACATTTTGATTGCATTGAATCCCCCCAAGTTGTTGGATTCCCAGTCTAGAATTTTCGATAAATGATGAAGGTATCAATCGCAAAACTGTGCCCTAGGCATGAATTAGCACCCAAAAATCATTGATGTTATTGAGAAATATTGATGGTGAGGAACACCAGCATTTATAATAATGAAAATAATAAGCCAATTATTTCCAACAGGTGAAAAACCCAATTGTAGGAAAATTCAAAAATACAATTTATTAAATAATCAATAGCAGACCAATATTTATCAATATTCACATGAATGAGATGGAAATGAATGCATAAATATGTGTTGAAATATTTGTTACAGATAAAGGGGGGTGAAAAAAAGTGGGGCATACACCGACAAGTCAGAGAACCAGGTGGTAGACAAAGGGGTGACATCTGATTCCAGCCACCACCCCATAATATTCACAACAGAGGATCTGAATACCCAAACTTCGACCTCGCAAACCTCAAGCGGAGAATATAAGTATAGGGAGACACAAAAGTCAGTTATTCGACAATTCACTCAATAATAAGGAACTTATAGATTTCAATGAGTCAAAATTGATGTCGAATATTCTAGAAAAACGGTTAAAGTTTCGACACATATTACTACAAGGGCTCTCAAGTGAGATGTTGGTACGCGAGATACTGATATGGAGTGTTACAGTATGTCTGGACTAAGATGTCTAGAAACCCTGGTGTATCGACTTATACCTGTATAATTTTGATATAAACTTGGCGAAAGCTGATTGCTTGATTTCTGGGATCATAAAAACTTCAGGTCGCTATTGTAGATGGCGTTCCGTCATGTACAATATGAAACTCAATTTCCACTAGACAGGAATGTGCAAGCGAATTATGCAGTACTGTCCACTATTCAGCTAGTGAGAATTTGACGGCCGTAACAGCCAATCGAATGCATTTCAGAAAATGCGTATGTAACGTGGAAATGCACCGTTAACAACCTGTCACTGTCAACTGCTACTTTTAAATGTTTTCATTTCAGTTTGAAACACCAGACGTCAATCCGACAAAGTTTCCCTTTTAAAAAAAATGTGCTAGTATACTGAAAGTGATAGATACAGAGTCTTGGTTCAATGGTTCAAAATACATATCACTTCGTTTTCAATTTTCACTGATAAGATTCAATGTATATGTTTCCTCCTCGATATATAAGTTGAAAACAATTTATGAATGCATGCGAATGATACCATTTTTCACTTTCAATGAATACGATTTGATGTCTTTTATATTGAATCATCGATGGCATATGGTATATACAAATGAAAATATGAATGGATTCTCTGTGAGAAAGAGAATAATTGTATGAATCGTCTGGCCCCATTGTCAATGAAGATGATAATTTACCACATGAAAGGTGGGGAGGAATTAAATGTTTTTCCCATATTATCCTAAATAATCTTTCAACCTTGATATCCACATAATGAAAAAATTGAATACATCTGAATCAGTAGCATCTCATCGTAAGCTGAATCAATTCACTGGAGTACTTAGTTTTTAGATGATTATATTTTTATTTGGAGTATTTTGAGAAATCGTTCATAGAAAGTTATCCAAACGGTTCAAAGGTGTGGTGGAGATATGTTGATGATGTTTTTGCTATATGGAGTCATGGTCAAAATGTACTTGACACATTTTTGGAACATATTAACAAACAAGAACCAACAAAAAAATTCACATTAGAAACAGAAAATAAAAATGAGCTTCCATTTCTAGATGTAATGATGAAGAAATCAACACGCCATGTAGATACAAGTGTATATCGAAAGAAAACACATACCAACAGATATCTTCACTGCACCTCAAACCACCACATAAGTGTCAAGAAAGATATAGTAAAATGTCTTCATGATAGAAAAAAATTGTATGAAACATGTAGGTGGTTCTGAATTATCAGAACACATTCTTACTGCCAAAGGAGAGCACACAGTAGAATGGAACGACACTAAAATTATAACGAAAAAAAGCAATGGCAAGAAACGAAAATTAAAGGAATCTGCTTTCATCATGCTGTCTGGTGAAGAATGCATATCTATGAGTTCGCTTGATATGGATCGCAGATGGCTGCCCCTCTTTAAGAACAAAATGTTATGCCAAATTTTAAATAATTTGACAAATGTCAATCACGAAAACTATCTATACCAGGTATTTGCACTTGAAAAGGAATTCGCCTAGAAGTTTTGAGAAGGGAAACAGATTTAGTTTCCGAAACGTTAACAGATAAGTATTTTCAAATATATCAGTCATTATTATTTTTTTGATAGTCAAAATTTGAGTTATACGAGAAGTTGCTGACTAATTGGACTTTTTCTATCCCGAAAGAACTGTTTTTCAATAGACGCAGCAACTTTTCGGGGTAGATTGAAAATCTGCCCTTCTACACTTATATAGATTCCAATATTAATTTTTTTTTTCAGATTGTGGTAGGTTACAAACCCAAAAAACTACGGAACAAATGTTGGATATTGATTCAAAAAAATTTTCCTCGTCGCGTCATCCTTCGTTACTAGGGTACTTACTTTGTGTTTGCTTCAGGAATGATATCGTCGACTACGACATATATCATCGCACCTGCAGCAAAGGCGAGAGCGTAGGGAAGCGCTGGTTCAGCTAGACCTACAGCAATAGCACCTAATACTCCAAATATGGGTTCCACCATTCCACTCAGCTGACCATACCTGAAAACATGATATAATTGTGAATAATTGAATCCCTTATCGAAATTATCGGGTCTTAGTTATACACCAATTAGTCAAAATTCAAAATCCTTCTTAAAACTTCCTTGGTGAAAATTTCACTGATGCCACTTTCCCCAGCAAGCATGAAAGCAGATTTCTTCTATCAACTCTTCCTACCATTACTCTCTCTTGATATCATTTGAGTGTCATTCTATTCTACTGTGTGATCCACATCGGTAGTAGGATAACATCTTCTGTTCCCTTATTCGCACTTTTCACCGCTATATCTTTGATCGCCCTACGAACGATTATCTGGTTTGGTATGGGTATTTTTTATTTCACACATCTGAGATGTTTATGAACATTACGATATGATTGAAATTCATCAATGAACCATTTATCTTCAATTCAAACTACAAGAGTAACTCAAAATTGAGGACAAACTGACCAGTATTTCTTAAACCCTACAACTAATTATACAAATATTTACGTGTACCATCACTGAACGATGCTCTGCTTTTTACTGTTTACTCAACCAACCCAAACGGTTATTTTCTCTTGAGTTGATTGGAAATCAAGACAAAGACAAAGAACTTTAGGTACTTCCTTTCAGGAGCCATCGTTCGATGGATGTACAGGTCATAGTTAGAGCAAAAGGTAATTAATATCGTCGCAATGAATTCATTTGAATGAATTGAACTTAAATTAGTACAAACTACATAGTGTATGTACACACACACAATTTATACGCACATACCTACAATATAATCACAGACATATGAATTTGATCTAATCAATCAATAATTTAGTCAGCCCATCTAAGCAGCAAGAAGGTCATCTGAAATGAAATTCTCACAGGTATAGTAACACTTACTAATCAGTATTTTTTTTTCAATTCCATTTTGAAATTTCTCAGTTTTATTTTCTTTATATAATTGGGAAGTTTGTTATAAAGACCAACCCCGGCAAATCTTGGAGAGTTTTCGATTTTGCTTCGGTTGTGTTCCATGACTGAAAGAATTTGCATTCCTTGTCAGGTACTTGCGATAATCGGAATTTCTTTGAAATTAATTTTGAATACATTTCACATATACCAATGTGTGGTGAATGTGAATACTCGGGAAAGTCAAAATTTGATATTCACTAAATATAGGTTTGCAGCTATCTCTATAACTTAGACCAAATATCAGTCTTATAATGCGCTTCTGCTGGATAAATATCTTCTTAGCAGAACTACAGTTTCCCACGAAGTATTACATTATAAGGTGAGAGTAAATATATCATGAAGGGTTTTTTCATCGAGTGTCTTCTCTAATTGTGAAATTGCATAGTAGGAAGAATTTAATTTTTTGGTTACATAATCCACATGATTTTCCCATTAGAGATGCTG
Source organism: Zygogramma bicolorata (assembly GCA_032362365.1). Lineage (NCBI taxonomy): Eukaryota > Metazoa > Arthropoda > Insecta > Coleoptera > Chrysomelidae > Zygogramma > Zygogramma bicolorata. The sequence continues at coordinate 15,375 of JAVJAQ010002223.1, read as the reverse complement.
ATCCAAGTATACTCCAAGAAATTTTGTTGAGTCATAGTGAATTATCTCATCTATAGATATAGGAGGGCTGTTCTTTCTACATCTTAAGTTAACGTGAACGCTTTTATCGAGATTCAATATCAGATAATTTTTGTACACCAGTTTTTAAAAACATCTATAATTTGTGAAGAGATATTTCTTAATTTCTCAGGGGTCTAAGCTGAGACCACTACCAAGGAGTCGTCCGCAAAAAGTATAACATTTCCTTCCCCAATAAACTCAGGCAAATCATTAATGAAAATTATGAACAATAATGGTCCCAGCACCGATCCCTGGGAACACCTACACTAACACTGTAATAATCCGATATCTCGTTGTCGATTTGAACATAAAATTTATGTCTCTCAAGTAAGACTTGAGAACTTCAAACATCCCACCCCTGATACCATAAGAATAAAGTTTTTCCACGACGAAATCTATTTTTAGACTGTCGAAGGCACGTGAAAAGTCGAAAAATAAACCGTAGTAACCGTAGTAAACGTAGTAACCGTATTCCAGATTTTTATAAACGTGGCCTATAAATTCACAAACTGTTTCCTCAGTCGACCTTCCTGCTCGAAATCCAAACTGTTGAGAATATAATATAGAATATTGTGGGAGTTGAGAAAATTAGCGATTCTGTTATAGTAGACTCGCTCGAATATTTTCGATAAAACATTCTGTACAGTTATTTGCTGATAATTTTCTGGATTTGTGCGTTCATATTTCTTATATAATGGAACAATTTTACCTATCTTCAACTTGTCTGGGAATATACCGGATTTTACTGTTAGGTTAATCAAATACGCCAGAGGCTCTGCTATGATTTTTGATTGATTTTATTATTTTCATCCCAATCTGGTCCTCACCTACACTTCTTTTATTTTTTATACAAGAAATTACATCAAGGATTCCGTTCTCCATTACTGGATTGAAATAGAAGCTTCGGCATACTTTTATATTTGAATTCGTGCATTTTTCTGAACTATTGTTCTTATCCTTGAGGTTTTCTTTGAAGTAAGAAGCAAAACTATTCGCGACTTATTTGTTCAGTTATTTTTTCATCATCATAATTAAGTTCAATATTCTGTTCACACTCATTCTTTCCTAGGTTCTGGTTAACGATTTTCCAGATTGTCTTTTGTTTATTCTCGCTGTTTCTGATTACCCTAGAATTACTTTGTTTTTTTTGCTTCTTGTAGTCGCTTGTTATATTCATGTTGTAGTTTCTTATACGATTGCCAAAGTAGAATCTCTGTTATTTTTTATTCTATTATTATTATTATTATATAGGTTTATTACTTTCCTTGAGGGAGGATATCTTCAATTGGTGTTCTTGACTCTGGAGAGCCATCAATCGTCCATCCTTGACAGTTAGTCATATTTGCGGACCCCTTCTCTCTAGTGTGACATAAGATATTTTGCAATTTTACACTTATATATTTTTAAATTCAAACAGTAGTTCCCAAATTATTCCCATTTTCATTAAACTCATTTTTCAATTAAATCAACATGAAATCACACAAACATCAACACAACATTAACAAAATCAATAATTTCAATACTATAATGAAAAATTAAAACTAAAATCATTTTGAGTCTTTTAACCTTGAACCCACTTCTTTATAAGATTTATAACTGACCTATGTCAGGTGAATTGTACCAGAATCACTTTTTTATCTTACATTTTGAAAGTGTTCCATGAGGTGAAATCTAGTAGCAGAACTGAAAAAGCAACATTGTTCACTCGACGGTGTGGCCAAGCGGTCTAAGGAGCGGACCGGGCGTTATATTCAATTTGGCTATTGGTGGTTCGAACCGCGGTCGGCGCAGAATGTTTCTGACCGACTCGGTGCTATAGGCAATTGTTAGTTGCCTGGATACCAATCTTGGTGGGTGGGATATCTGGATTGAATTAATATATTATCTACCAACCGACCCGGTAGCACCGTGGGTTTTTCTGGGTTTTCCACTCACAAGTTTAGTATTTTGTCACGGCGCCCTTCCCTAGAAAAGTACCTGTGATAATAACAGTTGCGTAGATGGGCAAAAAAATTATTGAAACAACCAAAATATTGAACGAAGTATATTTATTGAATTCATAAGAATTCAGAATTGAAACAGAAAACAACGAGAAAAATTGAGGAAAACATTAAATAAACAAGCTATCCAGTCAAATCAATGTGACGGGTGATCTCCAGACAGTTTTTCAAAACGGAAAGGAGGCTTATTGTCACTGCAACGCGCCGACAGTGATGCGTCGTATTAGTAGGTGACTACTATGCGAGCCGAAATATTGTTTACTTTATAAGTACCTGCGAACATTTATAATTTCATATGGTGATAGACAATTCACTCACGGCGCCCCTTTTCCCTCCTACGGCGCACACTTTGGAAACCCCTACGCTACTGCGAAAATTTGTAAGACGCTCCAGATCGCTTGGACAACCAAAATGATCAGCCGACCCTTGCCCTCACAAGGTTCTACCTTCTGGACGCACTCGTAAAAGTCTTCATCAGCAAAGGGAAATATAAATATAAAAGAATAACTGTCAAATATCATTCCATATAGAAGCGAAGGAATCACGGCATCAAATATCAAAAAAATTTAAAATTATCAATCGAGGGTTAGGTCAGAAGTGAGTGGGTCTGTTCGGCCCTCCACTGCAACCAACAAGGGTTTATTGTGGCTTCAATCGAGGGTACTTGTTGAATCATATGATATGCACATAGATGTAAAAGAGGAGGGAAAAGTCCTTTTCGTCTCTGATTTCAAATCGAAACGAATCAAAAAACTTTATTGACGAAGACCTTGATCTCATATAGTATTATCGATAAATACAAATGTATAACAAAGGTTGAAAATTTTGAGAAAAACATTAGAACTTGGGTCAACATGTACATGCACTATAAACACAATAACGACAAAAAATAAACAACTTATTCGAACAATGATAATGACACATGAAAATAAGTTTCCCCACCAACACATTTGACCGATTAGAAATTGTTCGAAAGCATACCCAAAATAGATGGTTGTTCGCGTTCCCAATGGAGGATGGTTTCAGACCAGTCAAAAGTAGCAGGCTCATTTTGAAAACATTCGACATAGTCGGAGACTGGCGGCAAATCGAATAATTTTTCGAACAATCCGTGCAGGCCACTCTCAAACTACCTACACATTATGTTTTTGCTGGCACCTGTCCGAAAACAACCACTCCCCTGGCTAATACCACGAAGGGCATAGCATTATATTCAACCGGTGCCAGTGCAGGGTTCTCCACGAGAGAAAATCCAGCGTTTGGTTTTGGCAACACAAATGACATAATTGATTTTGAATTATTGGGACTGGCACACTCGTAGACCGGTTCCGGGCTATTTGGTCACTACCAATACAAGGTAATGTCATCGTCAACAAAGTCGATGACTGCTCATAATTTTGAACGGGAATGAAAATCAAATGAACTTCATTTCAAATGCAGAGAGTACCCAGACAGCACGTAATATTCTATGAATATTTTAACAATGTTTAAATATACTCATTTTGGAATATTCTGTAAGAATATTCATAGAATGTACCAAGGATATTCTCATCTTTCAGAATATATTCTATGAGTATTTCTTCGGTATATTTTTCATAACTTTCTACTACTACTTTCTTATATTCTGAGTACTTTCTGAGACTATTCTCGAGTGCCTATCATAACAGAATGTTATTATTTCGCTTTCTTCAATTCTCCCATTCCTCTCTTGCTTTCTCTCTCTATCTCACGATCATTATTCAAGTCCCTAAAGAAATGCAAAGTTACTGCCGTTCATCTTCAAATTATTTACATGTGCAGCGACGATATCTATGACTTCTGTAAAGTCGCATCGCGAGTCGAGCAGAAACGATCTCTCTTTCTCTCTCTCTCTTTGACCTCTGACGAAGGACGAAGATGACAGCTTACTTGTTTGAGTTTAAGTGACAAGTGACGAACTGCCGATGAGAAATTCGTGTTGGCGCCGTTGGCGGGTTTTTGCATATGAGTTATGAGTATCTCCTCTTTTGAGCTGATAATTTTCAAAAATCTCACTTTCGTCATTAACTAAATTGGTAAGTGTTGGTTTCAACTATTTCACATATTTTCAGTAGTTTTCTATTCATATATTGCTTCATAATTGTTTGATGAACAGTGAACATAACCTTCAATCTAAACTTTGTAGGTTGTAACTATGTCGAAAAGGAAGTATTCCTTCAATTTCTATAAAAAAATCAAAGCGTGCACTGATAATGATATAGCAGTTCTTGTAGAAAATGATTCCATTCCTTATGAAAGTGAGTCTGACCAATCTGATTCTGAATGTGGTAATCGATGCTTCGATAACAGTAATGATCAGAATTTCTTAGTGATGGTAATAATAATATTTCCGAATCCGAAGATGAAGTTCTAGAGGAAGGATGTGAAGAAGTATCAAGTGATGATATGAGCAATCCCATTACACATCTCACACATCATAGCAGTTCCAAAAATAGTACACACAAACAAAATTCAAAATTGATCTCAAGTCTTGGGTGATAAAACACGGTATCACCTAGGCTGCTACAACAGAGCTATTGAAACTAATGGGAACTTTACCACTAGATCTGAATCTGCCATCAGACGCTAGAACTTTACTTTCTATCCCTCGGACAACTAAGTATTGTGAGAGAAGTTGAACCTGGCGAATACTCACATATAGGTTTGACTGCAGCTGTCAATGAATTGTTAAGATTTGCGAACAATGTTCAACAGATTGATCTATTAGTTAATATTGATGGTTTACCTCTCATAGAAGTTCGAACAGCCAGATCTATCCAATTTTATGTGCACTACATGGGCATTCTAGAGGGGCAGTAATTGGAATATATCATGGCTATGCGAAACCAGCTTGTACTAATGATTTTTTGCAAGATTTTGTAAACGATGCTATTGAAATGACAACAAATGGGTTTTGCAATGATGGATTCATCATTCCGTTTAGAATCAAAGGCTTTATTTGTGATGCCCCTGCAAAGGCATTCATCACATGTACTAAGGGACATGAGGAAGAATATGCTTTCCAATAATAAATTCGGAAAAAAGAACTCAAGAGAATTGTTTGAATAAATATCACGCATCGCATGACACTGGCACCTCAATCTTAGTGAATATTCCAGGGCTCAATATGATTTCTAATATTCCATTGGAATATATGCATCTGATATGTTTAGGTGTTCTGAAAAAAATGCTACTTACTTTGTGGCTACATGGTAAGCCTCCTAACAAATTGAAACAGGATGTGGTACAGGATATTTCAAATATGCAGGCTTCATTTGAGAAATGTACACCTATTGAATTCGTTAGGAGGCCTCGTAGTTAAGATGAGGTGAAAAGATGGAAAGCAAATGAATTGAGATTTTTTTTTATTATATTCTGGGCCAGTAGTCTTGAAAAATCGTATCTCTGATGAAAAGTATAAGGATTTTTTAATTTTACATATTGCTGTGAGAATATTTGCCACTAAAATTTCAAACAAATACCATGATTTTGCTCATTCCCTACTTCTGTATTTCGTTCAAAATTTTGTTGAAATTCATGGAATAGACTTTATATCTCATAATGTTCATGGTTTAGTGCGTGTTTAAGAGGATGTTCAGGTTTTTGGACATTTTGCTACATACAGTGATTTTCCTTTTGAGAATCACTTACAAATATTGAAAAAAAATGAAGGATGGTTTCAGACCAGTCAAAAGTAGCAGGCTCATTTTGAAAACATTCGACATAGTCGAAGACTGGCGGCAAATTGAATAATTTTTCGAACAATTCGTGCAGGCCACACTCAAACTACCTACACATTATGTTTTTGCTGGCACCTGTCCGAAAACAACCACTCCCCTGGCTAATACCACGAAGGGCATAGCATTATATTCAACCGGTGCCAGTGCAGGGTTCTCCACGAGAGAAAATCCAGCGTTTGGTTTTGGCAACACAAATGACATAATTGATTTTGAATTATTGGGACTGGCACACTCGTAGACCGGTTCCGGGCTATTTGGTCACTACCAATACAAGGTAATGTCATCGTCAACAAAGTCGATGACTGCTCATAATTTTGAACGGGAATGAAAATCAAATGAACTTCATTTCAAATGCAGAGAGTACTCAGACAGCACGTAATATTCTATGAATATTTTAACAATGTTTAAATATAATCATTTTGGAATATTCTGTAAGAATATTCATAGAATGTACCAAGGGTCGTTTTTGGAATTTTTCTGAGTTTGCTGCGCGAGTGGCCAGCTTCTTCAGAGGCTTTTATCTCCGATGACTAAGTTCGATTTCTAAGGCGTTTTTTTGTGCAGGTAGTCTGGAGTGTCATTATTCTGTCGGTTTCGGGGAATGATCATCATTAATAGTTGCCGCACTACCTGCTGTGATTTCATTAGTTATTCTTGATTTCTTAGAATCGGATTCAAATTCTGTTTAGAGTCAACGCTTCTTCCTTTCTGTTAAAATTGTTAAACAGAAAGGAAGAAGCGTTGACTCTAAACAGAATTTGGAATCCGATTCTGAAGAAATCAAGAATAACTAATGAAATCACAGCAGGTAGTGCGGCAACTATTAATGATGATCATTCCCCGAAACCGACAGAATTAATTGAGACTCCAGACTACCTGCATCAATATAAATACGCCTTGAGAAATCGAACTGTTTAGTCATCGGAGATGAATAAGCCTCTGAAGAAGCTGGCCACTCGCGCTAGCGAAACGTCAGGAAGAAATTCCAAAGAACGACGGCTTGCCGAGAGATAGTTCTAATAACTCGCGGAAAGCTAACCATTTTGTCATTCTGTAAGAATATTCATAGAATGTACCAAGGATATTCTCATCTTTCAGAATATATTCTATGAGTATTTCTTCGGTATATTTTTCATAACTTTCTACTACTACTTTCTTATATTCTGAGTACTTTCTGAGACTATTCTCGAGTGCCTAAGTAGAAGGGATAGAACGGACTTAGACCTCCCCCCACCACTTTTGACCTTGAATAACCTTGATGACGGGTCACTTTGAATAACCTTTGGTGTGTGTACTACCAAGCGCATGCAAGTTTGACCTTGAATAACCTTGATGACGAGTCACCTTGAATGACCTTTGATGTGTGTACTACCAAGCGCATGCAAGTTTGACCTTGAATACCCTTGAGTGTTGGCGTGGTCTAGCTTGAACAGCGTCGCCCTTGAATGACATTGAAGAATATATTCTTGTGACCTTCAATAACTTTGAGTAATGACTTTGTGCAATGTCAAATTGGTTCAAGCACCCTGTTAGCATCACCCTTGAATAACCTTGAACTTGTTGGAACTTCTCAAGACAAGCACGGTACATATTTCTGTAGTTGATCATCAATCCATACTTGGGGAGGGGGAGTGGTGAATATATATATATATATATATATATATATATATTCACCACTCCCCCTCCCCAAGTATGGATTGATGATCAACTACAGAAATATGTACCGTGCTTGTCTTGAGAAGTTCCAACAAGTTCAAGGTTATTCAAGGGTGATGCTAACAGGGTGCTTGAACCAATTTGACATTGCACAAAGTCATTACTCAAAGTTATTGAAGGTCACAAGAATATATTCTTCAATGTCATTCAAGGGCGACGCTGTTCAAGCTAGACCACGCCAACACTCAAGGGTATTCAAGGTCAAACTTGCATGCGCTTGGTAGTACACACATCAAAGGTCATTCAAGGTGACTCGTCATCAAGGTTATTCAAGGTCAAACTTGCATGCGCTTGGTAGTACACACACCAAAGGTTATTCAAAGTGACCCGTCATCAAGGTTATTCAAGGTCAAAAGTGGTGGGGGGAGGTCTAAGTCCGTTCTATCCCTTCTACTTAGGCACTCGAGAATAGTCTCAGAAAGTACTCAGAATATAAGAAAGTAGTAGTAGAAAGTTATGAAAAATATACCGAAGAAATACTCATAGAATATATTCTGAAAGATGAGAATATCCTTGGTACATTCTATGAATATTCTTACAGAATATTCCAAAATGATTATATTTAAACATTGTTAAAATATTCATAGAATATTACGTGCTGTCTGAGTACTCTCTGCATTTGAAATGAAGTTCATTTGATTTTCATTCCCGTTCAAAATTATGAGCAGTCATCGACTTTGTTGACGATGACATTACCTTGTATTGGTAGTGACCAAATAGCCCGGAACCGGTCTACGAGTGTGCCAGTCCCAATAATTCAAAATCAATTATGTCATTTGTGTTGCCAAAACCAAACGCTGGATTTTCTCTCGTGGAGAACCCTGCACTGGCACCGGTTGAATATAATGCTATGCCCTTCGTGGTATTAGCCAGGGGAGTGGTTGTTTTCGGACAGGTGCCAGCAAAAACATAATGTGTAGGTAGTTTGAGTGTGGCCTGCACGAATTGTTCGAAAAATTATTCAATTTGCCGCCAGTCTTCGACTATGTCAAATGTTTTCAAAATGAGCCTGCTACTTTTGACTGGTCTGAAACCATCCTTCATTTTTTTTCAATATTTGTAAGTGATTCTCAAAAGGAAAATCACTGTATGTAGCAAAATGTCCAAAAACCTGAACATCCTCTTAAACACGCACTAAACCATGAACATTATGAGATATAAAGTCTATTCCATGAATTTCAACAAAATTTTGAACGAAATACAGAAGTAGGGAATGAGCAAAATCATGGTATTTGTTTGAAATTTTAGTGGCAAATATTCTCACAGCAATATGTAAAATTAAAAAATCCTTATACTTTTCATCAGAGATACGATTTTTCAAGACTACTGGCCCAGAATATAATAAAAAAAAATCTCAATTCATTTGCTTTCCATCTTTTCACCTCATCTTAACTACGAGGCCTCCTAACGAATTCAATAGGTGTACATTTCTCAAATGAAGCCTGCATATTTGAAATATCCTGTACCACATCCTGTTTCAATTTGTTAGGAGGCTTACCATGTAGCCACAAAGTAAGTAGCATTTTTTTCAGAACACCTAAACATATCAGATGCATATATTCCAATGGAATATTAGAAATCATATTGAGCCCTGGAATATTCACTAAGATTGAGGTGCCAGTGTCATGCGATGCGTGATATTTATTCAAACAATTCTCTTGAGTTCTTTTTTCCGAATTTATTATTGGAAAGCATATTCTTCCTCATGTCCCTTAGTACATGTGATGAATGCCTTTGCAGGGGCATCACAAATAAAGCCTTTGATTCTAAACGGAATGATGAATCCATCATTGCAAAACCCATTTGTTGTCATTTCAATAGCATCGTTTACAAAATCTTGCAAAAAATCATTAGTACAAGCTGGTTTCGCATAGCCATGATATATTCCAATTACTGCCCCTCTAGAATGCCCATGTAGTGCACATAAAATTGGATAGATCTGGCTGTTCGAACTTCTATGAGAGGTAAACCATCAATATTAACTAATAGATCAATCTGTTGAACATTGTTCGCAAATCTTAACAATTCATTGACAGCTGCAGTCAAACCTATATGTGAGTATTCGCCAGGTTCAACTTCTCTCACAATACTTAGTTGTCCGAGGGATAGAAAGTAAAGTTCTAGCGTCTGATGGCAGATTCAGATCTAGTGGTAAAGTTCCCATTAGTTTCAATAGCTCTGTTGTAGCAGCCTAGGTGATACCGTGTTTTATCACCCAAGACTTGAGATCAATTTTGAATTTTGTTTGTGTGTACTATTTTTGGAACTGCTATGATGTGTGAGATGTGTAATGGGATTGCTCATATCATCACTTGATACTTCTTCACATCCTTCCTCTAGAACTTCATCTTCGGATTCGGAAATATTATTATTACCATCACTAAGAAATTCTGATCATTACTGTTATCGAAGCATCGATTACCACATTCAGAATCAGATTGGTCAGACTCACTTTCATAAGGAATGGAATCATTTTCTACAAGAACTGCTATATCATTATCAGTGCACGCTTTGATTTTTTTATAGAAATTGAAGGAATACTTCCTTTTCGACATAGTTACAACCTACAAAGTTTAGATTGAAGGTTATGTTCACTGTTCATCAAACAATTATGAAGCAATATATGAATAGAAAACTACTGAAAATATCCATACTTGGGGAGGGGGAGTGGTGAATATATATATATATATATATATATATATATATATATATAGAACGAGAGTCCTGGTTACTTCCACTACGATCATTCAGCGTGTGTGTATTTTCTCTTATTGAGAGTGATTGAGAGTTATTGAAGATGACAATGTATTCGTGTAGTGATTGCGGTAAAAAATTCACTAGAAGTGACAACTTGCATCGTCATCAGCGGGATTCTTGTTTGTCGAAGAATGAAGCTGGACCATCGAAAAGGCCGAGGATGGACATTCACCCTACACCTCCTCCAATGCAGACCTGTTTGTGTTGCAATATGAGTGTTGCTTCTAATCAGATGAATTCACATCGGAGAACTTTGGAACATAGAACAAATGCATGCGTCCAATATGGAGAGGGTGTGAAAATTATCCGTACTGCTTTCAAATGTAGAATTGTCAGCTACAGGGTGGATAGTCAAAACCACCACACGGATTACATCATCTTCTTCAACGAGATGAAACAAAAAATATTGAAATTACTGGAAGAAGTGTTGATGATCCACAAAGCGGTGAAAGTTAACATGGAGGTGTTTGGGCGATACAATCTGCAAACTGAAGAGCTATCTGATATAAAAGGCTTCAATAGCTCTAATCAAGTTATCGATCAATCGAGTGACTTGAACATGGTTTATAATACCTTCACAGATAGCCTCACAACTCAAGCAATGGAATTCAATGAGCGTGATTCAGGTATGTCGTAATACATTCACATGAGTAATCTCTTAATTGATGAAAAAAATGGTTTTCAGGTTGGACTATTGATGAAATATTGTATATGGAGGTTAATGTCAACAAATACAGTCCACTCGGGGGGTCTTCGTACATCAAGCTGCCGAAGTATATCGAGTCGAAGAAGGCTATTGTGAATGTCAACAATCAAGACCAATACTGTTTTGCATGGGCTGTTACATCGGCATTGTATCCCGCCACCGTTAGAGTTAACGAAATTTCATCATACCCACCATTCCATACTGTGCTGAATGTGGCAGGTATAGAATTTCCAGTTAAGTTGAAGGATATTCCAAAATTTGAAGTGATGAATGATTGCTCTGTCAATGTTTATGGGCTAGAAAGTAATTTGAAGAATGGTAAAATTGAATATGAGGTAGTCGGTCCATTACATTACTCCAAACGTAGGCTCAATAGTCATGTTAATCTTTTAAATATCACCGATGAGTCTGGCAACAGCCATTATTGTTGGATAAAAGATCTGTCGAAATTAGTTTCTTCTCAAGTGTCCGCAAATCAACATAAAAAATATTTTTGCGATGGATGTCTATTGTATTTTGGGACTGAACGACATTTACTACGCCATCAGTCGAATGATTGCAATCATATTTCGACAAGTACACCCTCAACAAAACTCAGAAAAAATAAATTTGGAAAATATGTACCTGAGAATATTTTGAAGTTCGAAAATATCGAGAAACAATTGAGAGTTCCGTTTGTTGTATACGCCGATTTCGAATCAATTCTGAAACCGGTGCATACAACGGAACCAAATCCTGCTTACTCCTACACCAATCGGACTTATGTACATGAGCCATATGCTTTCTCGTATCTTATAAAGTGTTGTTTCGATGATTCCATTTCGAAATTTGTATTATACAGAGGTGTAGAGGCCGGTAAAGTTTTTGTTTCAAACTTGGAGGCCGATCTCACTGATATATATCATAAATACTTGAAGAATGTCATCCCCATGACTCCTTTGACTGTTGTGGAAGAGCGTGACTTTAATATTGCCACTACATGTGGAATATGCGAAAAACCATTTGAGGATGGTGATGTTAAAGTACGAGACCACTGCCATCTAACAGGCAAAAAGAGAAATGGAGCGGCGCATTCAAAATGTAACCTCAATTTCAAGTTACCCAATTTTGTTCCAATAATATTCCATAATCTCAGTGGTTATGACTGTCATTTATTTATAAAAGAGTTGTGTGGTAACAAAGACAAGGTTGACGTTATCGCACAAACTAAAGAAAACTATATATCTTTCACGAAACATATATTCATGGAAAATAAGTCTGAACGAGATGGTTATATGAGGAAAATATTTTTAAAGTTGAGATTAATCGATAGTTTTAAATTCTTGGCCGCTTCTCTGCAAGAGTTAGGTGATAATTTAGATGATGAACATTTTGTGGCGATGAGAAAGCATTTTCAGGAAGTTGAAAAATTTAATCTCATGCGTCAGAAAGGTGTTTTTCCATATAGTTTCATTGATTCTTTAGATAAATTGAATTATCCATGTTTACCTTCCAAGGCAGAATTTTATGACAAATTGAGTGAAAAGCATATTTCTGAAGTTGATTATGATCGGGCGAGTAAGGTTTGGAATATGTTCAATTGCCGAAATTTAGGTGAATATTCCGACATATACTTGAAATGTGATGTTTTGTTGTTGTGTGACATATTTGAGAACTTCAGAAACATGAGTTTGAAAACATATAAATTAGACCCTGCTCATTATTTCACTTCCCCAGGTCTGTCTTGGGATGCAATGTTGAAATATACAGGTGTAGAGTTAGAATTATTAACCGATATCGATATGGTACACTTTTTCCAAAAGGGTATACGTGGTGGTGTTAGTCAATGTTCTGAGAGAAAACATATTGCAAATAATCAATTTCTTCCAAATTATAACCCTGAACAACCTTCTTCTTTCATTATGTATTTGGATGCAACAAACCTCTATGGTCATAGCATGTCGCAATCACTTCCATCAGGAGGATTCACATGGCTCACTCCATATGAAATTAGTCAATTAGATATCAATAGTATTTCTGATGATAGTTCCGAAGGATACATTTTGGAAGTAGATGTGCACTATCCTGTAGAATTGCACGATATTCATTCAGATTTACCCTTTTTAGTAGAAAGTATCATACCACCTAATTCAAATTCCAAAATACCAAAACTCATTCCGAATTTGAATGATAAAAAAAATATATTGTCCGTTATAGAAACTTGAAGCAAGCAGTCCGTAATGGTTTGATGGTAATAAAAACTCACAGGATTTTAAGATTCAATCAATCACCATGGTTAAAAAAGTATATAGATCTGAATACTGAGTTGAGGAATAAGGCTTCGAATAAATTCGAAAAGGGTTATTTTAAACTCAATACAAACAGTATATTCGGTAAGACCTGTGAGAATGTTAATAATAGAAAAGATATTCGACTAGTTACCCATTGGAAGTCTATAAGAAGGGCTATGGGTGCTAACTCTCTCATAGCTCGTCCTAATTTTAAAACCGTATCTGTATTCTCTGAGGATTTTGTGGCTATACATATGGGTAAAGTCAATATTTGCTATAACAAACCATTGTATTTGGGATTCTCTATTTTAGATATGTCAAAAACTGTTATATACGACTTTTTCTATGACACAATTAAAAAACATTACGGATCGGAAGCTTCCCTTTTATATACTGATACCGATTCTTTAATACTGAAAATTGAAACTGATAATTTTTATCAATTCATGATCGAAAATGCTGATAAATTTGATACTTCGAATTATGGTGCAGCTAACAAATTCAATATACCCGTAAGTAAATCAGTGGTTGGAAAAATGAAGGATGAACTCCCGAATGACCCTATTATCAGTTTTTACGGTACCGGTGCTAAAGCTTACCATGTCAAAAGTATATCTGACGAGATGAAAAAAGCTAAAGGTATAAAAAAATCCGTTGTCAGAAATCAAATTTCAATTGACGATTATATGAATATCGTCGAATCAGGTGGTGTGATCCTTAGAAAGATGAATGTTTTCAGGAGTAATTTACATGATATACATACATTGATGTGTAATAAAGTCGCTTTGTCCCATAAGGATGATAAGCGATTCATTATTCCCAACACTACAAAAACATTGCCGTGGGGTCATACTGATATTGAATTTTACCAAACTGAGCCCGATGAGAACTTCAGAATTCTTCTGGAAACACTAGAAACTGAAAAATATATCGCCGATAATAAATTGGATCTTCTCATCAAACTATTGGAAGAGCAATCGAATAAATGAAATCAAACAGTGACTGTAAAATCTTTATGCTGTGACTATTGAAATGCTGTGCTTTTGTTAATAAAGAATTTGGAAAGAATCTACCTATTTTATTCATATCAACTGTGCCGCTGGGCGCAGCCCGCAGGTACTGAAGGTTTAAACTATTTTCGACATCAAGGTTATTGAAGGTCGAAACTATTCGAAGTGAATATTTCTCTGATAGAAGAATTTGGAAAGAACGACGAAGGTACTATTTTCGACATCAAGGTTAGTGAAGGTCAAAACTATTCGAAGTGAATATTTCTCTGAAGGAAGAATTTGGAAAGAACGACGCAGGTACTTGGGGGAAGGGGCGTTGCCAATGTATACTTAGTGAACCATTTCATATTCTCAGAGGAGCAGAACTCAAATCATTCCACTTCAGTCATCAGTTGAGTCGGAACCTTTCACTCCAGTGTCGAGTACCTGCGAATTATTGTGTTTGTTTGAGCCAGTGCCAGATTACGGATTTATACCCTATGTAAGTACCTGCTTTAAATTTATTGTTCTTTGTTTGACTGTCTGCTTGTATCTGCTTTTATTGTTCTTTGTTTGATTTTCTGCTTTCGGAATTCGAATTTGGTATGAATATTTATCATTTTGCTCTTTCGATTTTCATATTCAGATTTATGTTAGACATGGTTATATTTTATATTGTTTGTTCATTTTCGAACTCATGTTGGAATGAGTAATTCTCTTTTTTGTTTTCTGAATTTCTGTCATATATCTGGCATCAATAATGTTCATGCTCGCACTTGAATTGATTTGGTAATTTTTCATTTTTGATTCATCATATTGAAACTTATGATTCGTGCGGTATTTTTCACTTCATTCTTGTATTGTTAAAATTATATATCTCGTTGAATATTTTCTATTTTCAGTAACATGCCTACTTTGAAAAATCTGCTAACTTCGACATCCTTATATTTGATTTGTTGACATGAATATTTATCATTTTGTCCTTTCGATTCTCATGTTCAGACTTATGTTTGACATTGTTGTATAATTTTTCATGCTCGCACTTGAATTTGATTTGGTAATTTTTCATTTTTGATTCATCATATTGAAACTTATGATTCGTGTGGTATTTTTCACTTC